>CAJQUW010000558.1:0-225000 GCA_907163375.1 Prostheceraeus crozeri | reverse complement strand
CCCCCCCCCCCCCCACCCCCCCCCCCCCCCCCCCCCCCCCCCCCCCCCCCCCCCCCCCCCCCCCCCCCCCCCCCCCCCCCCCCACCCCCCCCCCCCCCCCCCCCCCCCCCCCCCCCCCCCCCCCCCCCCCCCCCCCCCCCCCCCCCCCCCCCCCCCCCCCCCCCCCCCCCCCCCCCCCCCCCCCCCCCCCCCCCCCCCCCCCCCCCCCCCCCCCCCCCCCCCCCCCCCCCCCCACCCCCCCCCCCCCCCCCCCCCCCCCCCCCCCCCCCCCCCCCCCCCCCCCCCCACCCCCCCCCCCCCCCCCCCCCCCCCCCCCCCCCCCCCCCCCCCCCCCCCCCCCCCCCCCCCCCCCCCCCCCCCCCCAATACCCCCCCCCCCCCCCCCACCCCCCCCCCCCCCCCCCCCCCCCCCCCCCCCCCCCCCCACCCCCCCCCCCCCCCCCCCCCACCCCCCCCCCCCCCCCCCCCCCCCCCCCCCCCCCCCCCCCCCCCCCCCCCCCCCCCCCCCCCCCCCCCCCCCCCCCCCCCCCCCCCCCCCCCCCCCCCCCCCCCCCCCCCCCCCCCCCCCCCCCCCCCCCCCCCCCCCCCCCCCACACCCCCCCCCCCCCCCCCCCCACCCCCGCCCCCCCCACCCCCCCCCCCCCCCCCCCCCCCCCCCCCCCCCCCCCCCCCCCCCCCCCCCCCCCCCCCCCCCCCACCCCCCCCCCCACCCCCCCCCCCCCCCCCCCCCCCCCCCCCCCCCCCCCCCCCCCCCCCCCCCCCCCCCCCCCCCCCCCCCCCCCCCCCCCCCCCCCCCCCCCCCCCCCACCCCCCCCCCCCCCCCCCCCCCCCCCCCCCACCCCCCCCCCCCCCCCCCCCCCCCCCCCCCCCCCCCCCCCCCCCCCCCCCCCCCCCCCCCCCCCCCCCCCCCCCCCCCCCCCCCCCCCCCCCCCCCCCCCCCCCCCCCCCCCCCCCCCCCCCCCCCCCCCCCCCCCCCCCCCCCCCCCCCCCCCCCCCCCCCCCCCCCCCCCCCCCCCCCCCCCCCCCCCCCCCCCCCCCCCCCCCCCCCCCCCCCCCCCCCCCCCCCCCCCCCCCCCCCCCCCCCCCCCCCCCCCCCCCCCCCCCCCCCCCCCCCCCCCCCCCCCCCCCACCCCCCCCCCCCCCCCCCCCCCCCCCCCCCCCCCCCCCCCCCCCCCCCCCCCCCCCCCCCCCCCCCCCCCCCCCCCCCCCCCCCCCCCCCCCCCCCCCCCCCCCCCCCCCCCCCCCCCCCCCCCCCCCCCCCCCCCCCCCCCCCCCCCCCCCCCCCCCCCCCCCCCCCCCCCCCCCCCCCCCCCCCCCCCCCCCCCCCCCCCCCCCCCCCCCCCCCCCCCCCCCCCCCCCCCCCCCCCCCCCCCCCCCCCCCCCCCCCCCCCCCCCCCCCCCCCCCCCCCCCCCCCCCCCCCCCCCCCCCCCCCCCCCCCCCCCCCCCCCCCCCCCCCCCCCCCCCCCCCCCCCCCCCCCCCCCCCCCCCCCCCCCCCCCCCCCCCCCCCCCCCCCCCCCCCCCCCCCCCCCCCCCCCCCCCCCCCCCCCCCCCCCCCCCCCCCCCCCCCCCCCCCCCCCCCCCCCCCCCCCCCCCCCCCCCCCCCCCCCCCCCCCCCCCCCCCCCCCCCCCCCCCCCCCCCCCCCCCCCCCCCCCCCCCCCCCCCCCCCCCCCCCCCCCCCCCCCCCCCCCCCCCCCCCCCCCCCCCCCCCCCCCCCCCCCCCCCCCCCCCCACCCCCCCCCCCCCCCCCCCCCCCCCCCCCCCCCCCCCCCCCCCCCCCCCCCCCCCCCCCCCCCCCCCCCCCCCCCCCCCCCCCCCCCCCCCCCCCCCCCCCCCCCCCCCCCCCCCCCCCCCCCCCCCCCCCCCCCCCCCCCCCCCCCCCCCCCCCCCCCCCCCCCCCCCCCCCCCCCCCCCCCCCCCCCCCCCCCCCCCCCCCCCCCCCCCCCCCCCCCCCCCCCCCCCCCCCCCCCCCCCCCCCCCCCCCCCCCCCCCCCCCCCCCCCCCCCCCCCCCCCCCCCCCCCCCCCCCCCCCCCCCCCCCCCCCCCCCCCCCCCCCCCCCCCCCCCCCCCCCCCCCCCCCCCCCCCCCCCCCCCCCCCCCCCCCCCCCCCCCCCCCCCCCCCCCCCCCCCCCCCCCCCCCCCCCCCCCCCCCCCCCCCCCCCCCCCCCCCCCCCCCCCCCCCCCCCCCCCCCCCCCCCCCCCCCCCCCCCCCCCCCCCCCCCCCCCCCCCCCCCCCCCCCCCCCCCCCCCCCCCCCCCCCCCCCCCCCCCCCCCCCCCCCCCCCCCCCCCCCCCCCCCCCCCCCCCCCCCCCCCCCCCCCCCCCCCCCCCCCCCCCCCCCCCCCCCCCCCCCCCCCCCCCCCCCCCCCCCCCCCCCCCCCCCCCCCCCCCCCCCCCCCCCCCCCCCCCCCCCCCCCCCCCCCCCCCCCCCCCCCCCCCCCCCCCCCCCCCCCCCCCCCCCCCCCCCCCCCCCCCCCCCCCCCCCCCCCCCCCCCCCCCCCCCCCCCCCCCCCCCCCCCCCCCCCCCCCCCCCCCCCCACCCCCCCCCCCCCCCCCCACCCCCCCCCCCCCCCCCACCCCCAACCCCCCCCCCCCCCCCCCCCCCCCCCCCCCCCCCCCCCAACCCCCCCCCCCCCCCCCCCCCCACCCCCCCCCCCCCCCCCCCCCCCCCCCCCCCCCCCCCCCCCCCCCCCCCCCCCCCCCCCCCCCCCCCCCCCCCCCCCCCCACCCCCCCCCCCCCCCCCCCCCCAACCCCCCCCCCCCCCCCCCCCCCCCCCCCCCCCCCACCCCCCCCCCCCCCACCCCCCCCCCCCCCCCCCCCCCCCCCCCCCCCCCCCCCCCCCCCCCCCCCCCCCCCCCCCCCCCCCACCCCCCCCCCCCCCCCCCCCCCCCCCCCCCCCCCCCCCCCCCCCCCACCCCCCCCCCCCCCCCCCAACCCCCCCCCACCCCCCCCCCACCCCCCCCCCCCCCCCCCCCCCCATCATACACTACAGCGCCTCAATACCATCCCACCGGACGCCTCTTATACTGTAGCAACAGCCATCAGCAGTGTTCGACTGCATTCTGAAAAACCACTCAAACGACCCACAAAAACCTTCAACCATCCTACAGCAAATACACACACAGGCTTTCACAGCAAATCCAACGATTCGCACGATTGAGCTCTTAACCTACGGAAGCAAGCGAAATGATTCTCAGACGTTTTTGCTTTCATAATACAGCTCGTAAGATGATGGGCTGTGCTTGAGACAAGCATAATTATTAAGCACTGAAATCTTGTTTTTTTTTACTTCATTTGTATATTCTTTACTCGCTCAGTCTTAATTCACCCTGGAGTCTGTTATGAGTGGATTATTGTTGACACCATTTTATGCTGTTGGCATCAGTGTCGTTACATTTAAAAGAAAATTGTCACTACACCGATGCTTTCAACCAAGAGCTTTTAGTCCATCTTCAGTTTGATTTGCTCTATGTGGGATTTTGATAGATAAATAAAAAGCTTAGACAATGCAATTTTATTCAGAAAATGTAAAACAGGTCTATCAAAGAAAGAATCTAACTTAATCCGGGACATTTTCATGCACGTGAAAGAGAACGGAGCATTATCAGAATTTTTATTGCTTATTGGTACGAACTTAAGGTTATTGGTTAGTGTTTAATAAAGGACGTATTGTATTTTTGATTATCTTCAATTTGATATATTTTATTTCTTATTCATCATTTTTGCTTATTTGAATAAAACTGAAAACAAAAGTCCTTGCTGCAGAATCCTGAAATTATTTTCAGATAAAAATCAAAAATCTGTTAGCCAAAAACTTCCTATGAAATCTGCAATTGCTTTCCGAGCAAGTTTCTCTCCAAGTAAATTGTGAAAGGCTAGAAAGGCCCTATTCATCATGATATGAATGAATGTTAAACCTTGTACATGCATGGATGATTTTCGTGGATCCGCGGAATTCCACGAGGCCCAAAAAATATGTCTGTGATCTTTATTTTTTCTGTTTGTGGCCCTTTGAAAATATGAATTTCAGGCGGAGTCCCCATTGCCTCTTTCTCATCCCTCCACGTAGAAATGCGTCGAATACATCACAGTTTCGATGACTTTTACTTTTTCTTGCAGACGGGGCATCTCTCGGGCGAGTGTGGATCATCATCCTTTGCCGGAACGTGTAGAAGGTGGCGGAAATACTCCCACGTTGCCCTTTACATACGTCCAATCGGTGCACAGTGCCATGCAAAGGTGAGCTGTCACTCATGATGAGAGGAACAAATCGTCCTTAATGTCAGGTTATTCTTTTGGAAAGAAAGCTCATGAGAACTTGTCTCGAGAGCAACGGTGGGACATGGGAATTTAGTAGTCAGTCAAACTTCTTTCAATCCTTCTAGAAAGGTTCTATCGTAATATTTCTCTTCTTCTCAAACCATTTCTGTGTTGTATATGTGTGTGAAAAGATAGGATAACGCATCATAACAGATCAAACGACAATATTGTATAATCATGAATCCATTATGAATGCAGATTAGGAAATGACCTTGTCAGCATGGAGAGAAATTTCGACGCTGTGATCTTCAAAATTCGTCTGAAAATTTTGCGTTATGGACGTTGTCAAATTGTGCCCCTCAGACATTAATTTGATCAAGATAATCGTGGACCTGGTTGTTACATATGAAGAGTTTGAATACAGAACGCGTCATGTTGTACCGTCAGCGTGACCTTGTGAAGAAGTTGCAAGCTCGTCTCCACCGCGGACTTCGGCTTGATTCCTAGGTCGGGGAATCAAGGGTGTTGGTGTCTTTTATTGACTTAATCGTTGTAATTCTCTTTAGGTATTCAATGTACTGTGAGTCTGCGACAGATCTTTGTTGTCAAAACGGATCGTTATCGTAATTTTCAGAAAATTGTGACTTTTTTGCGAAATTAAGAAAATGTCAAGCTGCAGGTACCGCAAAAAGTCTGGACGCACTTGAAAATTTTAAGTTTTCTGTTCTAAATGTCAGCTATCCTTCGGCTTTATAAAACATCCACCGCTCATCGTGTGTTCATTTATAACTGCGTCTGACTTTGTGTATCACTTACATTTAAATGAAATAGATCTACAGGAAGGATAAAGTAGACATACAAAGAAGATATGAAAAATTAACAAATTTTCCAAGTGCGTCCAGACTTTTTGCGGTACCTGTATTATGCAATTTTTCGACTCGTAGTAGTTGAACAGCTTAAAAGTGAGAGATTTACTTTGGAATTTGAAATGGTCTGATCGTCGTTTCGCTTACACAAAATCTACCATTGCAAAACGCGTCAAGCACCATGCTCCATTTTTGATGTAAAATGTGACAACTACTAATTTGTGCTGCGATTATATCTTTCACGAATGATGCGGATGCTGTGTGTTATAGTCACATCTTGAACAAAACTTTGACACGTTTTGCTAGTTCCAGTTACAGCATCTCATGGTAATGATTATTGTGTGGAGACGTAATTCCAAAACCGATGAATGAATAATTGACCACAGTCCATGGGAGATTGGGGCAAATAGGCAAAATTGAATCCACGGTGAATCCGTGAAATGGAAAAGACGACATTATATATTTGCAGCCGATATTTACATCCAAACTAGCGCCCTTTTAGCACTAAAGGAAGAATAACTAAATCGGTTATAAGTCTATTTATTTCTTCATCTTCATCGCCCTTTACAGAGATCAAATTTGGTAGAAATATAGTGAAGAAGGTCGAAAAGATACATGTTCTTGTTCATAGTGGAGTGGAATAAGGTCCCAGGATGGACTTCTTGACTTTCCTTTGGTTTTCTTCGCAAATCGGTAACATTGACGCATGATGAAATGGTTCTAGATAAGTGAACTCTCTTTCTTCAATCACTTATTTTAGCTCTCTAATCTTCTCATAGTGCCACTTGGACATCCACTTCTTTTCACAAGAGGAACAGTAACGAGATATTTAGAATGTTTTTGAGACATCTTGATTCTTGACCACTTGTATTCTCTGTCTCCAGTGGATTCCTCGAAACTCGGCACCTCTGTGGTAAGACAACATGTGAATTTACAACAGGCGATTTGAGACGTTAAAAGTGGTGCAAGTAATTTTGATTCCTCAAAGCGCAATTAACATAGATGATTGAACATGAATTGTTTTCTTGCACCACTCAATTAGCTTCTATTAATTTATCTATATCCTACATGTACTTACGTAGAAGTCTTCTAAAGATTCTGTTGAATCATCTAGTTGACTTTTGAATATCAATGCTGCACCATAGAATCATTATTCTCTTTAAATATGAAAACAATTGTTCAAGTCATCACTCTCCCTTCTTACGCGATCTTATATTGGACCGAAAATTTACCGAAATTTCATTTTCTTTGTATTGCTTTCTACGTCTACATGCTCTTGCATGAGGAATGTTAGATTAGCTCATCTCTGCGCCCGTAGCGAAGTACTTTAACGCTGACTTATGGTGACAACGTTAATGGAACTGAGAAAACTAATGTTTGTACTCCAACTGACCGCTACACTGACCAAATCTAGCGGAAAGACAATATTTGCCCACGGCGTTAGCGATTTGACAACCGCTGTTAGGTTGTCTTTACCTCAGCAACGGAGTGGAAAGGTGGAAGTTCATGATGACGGAGGTTTTCATTTCGACTCCAACGCGCTCAGCTGTCAATGGTGAAAGAAAGGTCTTTAGGTGTTTCAGATTCACATCTGACATTATCTCGAATAAGGTGTTTTGACGATGCGTGTTAGTATCATTGTAATGTTGATTTTTCAGATGTTAAAGGTCTTATATTATCATCTCTTGGACTTTATTCAGTCGAAGGAGCATCGTTGATATATTTGTAATCATATGGATTCCTAAAGTATTGAAATATCACAAATGTCACATGATAAAAACACGACAATTATTTACTTCTTATATTACTGATTCTGACATTTACTAGCACAATCCAAGCTGCGATGACATTATGTTGAAAAGATGTTGAACTAGTAGATGTATCACTACCACTGCAAGCAATTATTGACTTCTGATTCATGCTTGAGACTGTGATGACTGATGACAACGGAGTGCTGAGCTTCTAGATGATTTTAATAAAAATAGACCTATGCTCTCAGGCTGTTCTTTATCCAGAGAACTCCACCCTTTGAAAATCAATTAGCATATATTATCTTTTACTCTAACTTTTTGTGTGCACACAGTTTACCTTTAGTTCAGTGAATTTTGTATGTACAGACGGCTCTTTTATTTCCGATATAATCTATCGTGTAACCGTTCAATATAACAATCATGCCCAGATCTTGAAAGCATCAATGAGTCGTACATTAATGAGTGAGGATCATTGATGCTTGAAAAAGACATGCATGATTGCTACCGTGGTGAATGCTTTGATTCAATGAAATTTCAGACATGGTTTCCACACAGAGATGGAATCGTTTGCGTGTGGTTAGTCTAGGGCGGACATAATCCTCTCCCAGCCATTGTTAACGATGGTAGCAAGCGATACAGATTGGCATAGATATTCGTCTCTCATTGGCTTGTGTGATTGGCTAAGCGCGCGCATTGCAGAGGCAGCTGTTATAAGAAAACCCGCGAGCTTCAGCGGTCAGATTGCAGGCAGGCCTGTCAAGTGGAAAGTACGCATCTTTGACTCAATTTTCCTCCATGATAAATTCGTCAAATATATCATTCACACCGTTCGACTCTTCACGATCTAAATTTAATGACTATGTACGTTTAATGTGGTGTCAATCTTCTGGTTCGTCAGAATTCAGCCTTGAATTTGCATTACGCTCAATAGAAAGTTGATTTTCTTGTCCCTCGAGACTAGTTCTAGCCGTGACCATCGCTATCGAGAAAATTCATCTCTAGACCCAAGCACACAGACAAGGGAAATTACCTCCGTGGGTTTTCAATTCAGAAGCCGGCATCAGTGACGACATGTAAATTTCCCATACTCTGCTACTATGTTTATATTTTGTGCAGAAAAATACGGAAACTGCTTATCTAAATGAATAAATGCACCAAAAATATTGTGAGGCATGATAATATGTGCATTTTTTGCTTTGGAATTCACTATTTGTAGCATAAATTGACAGCATTACTTATAAATCTGTTGTTAGTAGTGTTTCAAGGTTGTTGCTATTATTCATGTAAGAATTACGCATATACGGATGCATTTGTTGATGAATGAAGGTGTTGATCACAGCTTCGTATGTACTTTCTCATTGGTCTATAGACCATTTGAATTGATTAAGATTCAAACTAAAAGATTCAGATTCTCAAAATGTGATTTTGAATAAGGGTCACAAAAAATTGAAGTCGCAGCAATTATATTCTTGAGCAATATGAAAAATGAGTAGGAGGAGCGGCGGCAGGTCGTCTTAAGTGGGGCTGAGGTTAATTTAAGACCGTGAAATTAAGCTAAAAACGAGAAAGGGAAGCATCTTAATTTTTTTATTTGATAGCCAAATGAATGATAGTTTCTTGCTTCAGTTTTCTTGTAATTCTGTACTGCTGTAAAATCGAATCATTTTTTCTGCAGTTTTGATCCGTCGGTAAAGCGGCGACGTCGCGGACGTTTATTCGCGCCCATCGCAGGGCCCACTAGGTCTGAAAGTCCGACGAACTCATCAACCACACCATCAGCGGTTTCCTCCTCGTCAACGTATGGCCCTGGCCAACCAGAAGAGGCCATGCTGGGTGCTCTATCCGCCTTGTCTCCCGACGGGTCTGCCGGAGGCACGACTGATTGGTTGGTGCATGTCGAAGGCGGTGGAGGCGGAGGTGTTGGAGTCGGAGGAGGCAAGGGCTGGACGACAGAAAACACCACCGACAGGACAAGTTTATCTTCCTCGGATTGGGGAGACGATGTCTGCGTAAGTTGATGAAGATTTGATCAACTTTCTGTAGTCAGTGATAACGAGTAGTGGGCCTTCACTTGTTTTAAAGGGACTCAGGTTCGGATGCGACATTGAGTGAGAGCAGAATGCAACCCGCTCTCCATGCGCTTGTGTCCTGGCTAATTTCAACACCTGATAAATGGCGCTGTAGAAAGAGGATGCGCTTGCATGTCCTCTGTTTGAACAAGAATGAACTGCGCATGGAATTTTTTCATCGAGTGTTCATGGAAGGGCTGTAGATCTTCATCTAAGGAAAGAAAAATAAATCTGACAGGCAGCCGGTACGGCATTGTGTTGATGAGTCAAAGTAATGACAAAAGATTCGCTCATATCAATCCACTTATAGACTTCCTTTTATAATTGGCGTTAAGTTCATGTCTGTACTTCAACTCAGCTCCTTGATGAATTCACTGATCTTCCTCTGTCTTGTCATCAGTTTTCCTTGTCGTTTGTACGTGGAAGAGAGTGGATAATAATTTGTCATCATTAGATGGTTATTTGTCTACTTTTATGAACTAAAATGTCAGTTACTGGCAACTGATCTGTTTAAGGAAGTTAGCTCTTATGAATGAAAGTAGTTTCGGCTTCAATTGTTAAAATTTGTTGTTTATGTTAGGATTATCGATCACAATTTTGTGTAGATAGCATAAAAGGGAAGCTTCAACTGCATTATTCTACGGTGACTCGCGGGTGGACCTAGTCCATCCCTACTCGCAAGGCAAGCACAAATGTCCAAAACTTCATTTTGTCATCTGATGATTGCAGGAGTTTGGTCATCAAAGAAACTAGAGATCACAACTGTCCATATTCTTGAAATTCATGCAGTGTTGACATTTGTGAAATTGTAGTTTCGTTCATTCACTTTCAAAATTTCATAATATCATCACCAAATACCCTGCTAACAGTGGAAGCTGATAGTTAATATTTTTCAGTACCTAACATTTTTTTGTTCAGCGTACAAATCTCTATTGTTGAGTTGTAAACCTGTTGTCGCTTATCCCGAATTTGTAAATATGGATAATGGCAATGAGTAGGGCCACTATTTTTGATAGACTATCTAAATAAGGGTACACATGTACGAGCAAATTAAAAGACACTAAAGTTTTGAAGAATTCTATCCAAAAATGAACTATACTAGAAGCTTGAATATTTTGTAGCATTTTTGACTGGAGAGTCGACTTATAAATTTAGTGCTCAATTCACCATTTTCATAGGAGAATAGTCAATCTATGTGAAATTGCTTTTTTATATCGAAATTTCAATCTGCTTATATCGATCTGCGGCAGGGTAGTACTTCTTTGAGACTGCTCATACTGACGATTTTATCGATTTAACTGGTGTGACTATTGGTTCTTAAGCTCAACTTAATCAACTTACAACCATGAATTTTTGACTGAAATCAGACGGTACATTAGTTGTCTTTTTATCTGTTTGCTCATTCACACAGACTAACAGCGTCCATTTCTCTTCTGGAATAATTGCAGAGATGCCTTCCTCAAATTTGTTTCAAAAACTGATTTAGCGTTTATTCAATATTCTTTGTTATTCAATTTATTTGGCCTGTGAATCCAATAAGCGTTAACTTCATCAATTATAGAATTGAATTGAGCAATGGTCCCCGGACAGATTACCATTCTATATTTCCTGTGTGACATTTTTTACTGACATATCATCAAGTTACGTAACAATTATCAACAATGGTCGACAAAGGGACATGATAATCTCTTGAGGATTTCTTCAAACTGTAAGCAGCACTTGGTCGCCATGGAATCAAGCAAAACAAGAGGTACTGTAGATAGACAAGAACTGTGAGAAAGATTCACCTGACAGCCAAGATCTGCACATGAGTCATGTTTCTTAAGGAGTTTGATGTAAACATTATCGTTGTTGTGCAATGTGTGCATGCGACAGAAATCAATATGTAAAATGCCCATAGCAAAATGCGATGTTTATGAATTGTGCATTTTAGTGATCTAGAAACGGCATGAAATGAACAGCAAGTGGAATAACCTGTAATTAGTTCATTGTATTTATAACACTTGCTTTGCTCATTGTTGTCCATCTTTGTCAACATCGTTGGCGATGAGGTCAACTTCATACATCAACAAAAGAAATGAAACACTGGAATGTCCTCAACTTTTCGGGAATTGAACTTAAAAATCAAAATTTCAGATGCTTTTATGTGGCCACGCTTGTTCTCTGGCTATGTACAACAAGTGAATGATGTCCAAGCGCTAAAAGATAAATACAGCTCTATGCACGCATGACAGTCATAACAGTCACATGTTTGATTACGTCATGCACTTAGCGTGAAAGTATGATCCATGTGAAAGCATCTGAAATTTTGATTTTAAAGTTCATATTCAAAATTGCTCCAACTTATAGATTATTTTCGGGAAATCTCTAATCTGACATGACAAACGCTCTCTACTCTCCTTGGCATCCGAAAGCTCAATACGTTGGTATAATAGTTCTCGCACACACTGGCTGTTGGACGTAACCGATTTGCATGGATTTTTTGATCGGGTCAGGAAAATATATTCCAAAATCAAGACAAGTCTTCAGAAACCTCTTATCCAACTGCTGTTCTTTGACAAGTCTACATCGAGGAAAGTTTTTGAGCTGCCGGTAATTATTTGATTGTAAATAATCCTTTTTACCTGAAGATAGTTAACGGATGTTAACTGAAATTAATTGTAAGAAATAAGAAAATAAAACCACCATCATTCTATATTGACTCTTTCCAACTACAATCAAATAATGAAAAATAGCCAAGACAATACTCGTATATTCAAAATTTTGCCGGTAATTAGTTTGAGTAGGCTAGCTGCGCTTGCAGTCAAGAAAGAATTTGGACCTATTGCATACTGCAGCTTAGTTTAGGCCTTCAGTCCTCTCAAACATAGCTGGCTCTAATAAAGGAAGGTTGCAAAGTGGAGATAAGATAAAGTCACAAAAGAAGCCAGAGGATTTGGGCAAACGAAAATCATGTGCGTGATCCTTCTCCACAGATGCGTAAGGAATAAGAACTGTGTACTGAATGAACCTTAAAATGACGGCTCAATAGATGTACAGCGCATGATTTGTCGAGTAACTGTGCAGACCGACTTCTTCATAGAACGAGATTTTTGCTCATTGTTACCAAGTATCAACCATTAGAATACAAAAGAAATGTGAATCAACTCACACACCGAAATTGACACACAGCCAGTGTCCCGGTGATGTTGATCACATTTGATTTATAATCGAAAAGAGTCAGCTATTTTCCAAGTTGCTTCCAATATTTCAATCTTTATGTATGATTTTAATTACTATTTATAAGTATGATGTATTATGAATAGGGCAATTTTTATTTCATGTCATATCATTTGGGCAAGGTAATATTGTCATATTTTCTGTGTCTGATCATATCTAGTCATATTTTGGTCATTTTTCTGTAGTTTTAGACTGTTAGAGTTGCCGGGAAGAGGGTATAGAACAGTGGTTCTCAAATGCAGGGTCGCGACCCCAAGTGGGGTCGCAGTGACCAATTCGTGGGGTCGCGAGATACGCTTGGGGTCGCTGGGGGTCTCGGGGTCAATTTCTGTACCTAATGATATAATCTTTGCAGGCCCGGCCGATGCTGGATGAGGATCCGTTCTCATGAAATTAAGAGCTGATGGTATTATCAGTTCTGGTGTGGCAGCACTGCTTCAAATGGTATGTCTATGCGAGCATCTCCAATCCAGTTGATTTCTTTCAAATATCACCGCATAGACACCAGTTTACTCACTCACACGAACAATGTAGGCCTATAAGTAAATCAGCTGATGTGGTATAGTCATAACTTTGTTCGTACGTGTGACGCTGTTGGTTGCTATTTGCGCTAACTCAGCGAGACTTTTTAATTTTAAACTAAATTAAAACTATCGCATTCTGCAACCGGTCTCTGATCATCGAATATTACCTTAAGTCTTCCGTGACACATCAGTGGTTCAATCTTTCAGTGACCTTCGTTATATGTGTGTGAGCATGAACCACTAGAAGGAGAAGGACGCTTCACCTCTGTCAGCTGTGACCAACAGTAGGCACATGCAAACGCATTATATGAACGGAGAAAATGAAAGTATTTGTACATGAATTGCTCTATCTTTACCTGCCCGATTGATTTCATATTTGAAATACTGATGATTCAGGGTGCGAGGCAGGTTTCTCACATATTGTGCAAGCAAAGACTAAGTACCGATCACGCATTACTGATGCCCATCTTTTTGACTGTTTGGTTTGTTCTCTAAGAACTTATGAACCTCGCTACGAGCACATCGTGCGTTTATCGAAATAATGTTTTTTGTTATTAGTTAATAGTTATTTGTTGTAATTATCATTTGAGTCCGACTTAATTCAAGTCTGTTTCAGTAATATAACATGTATAGCGATAACTGACTGTTTTTGAAATATAGTTCTTTTAAAGCCCATGGGGTCGCGATTAGATGAGCTATGGCGGAAATGGGGTCGGCTAAAAAAATCGGTGAGAACCACTGGTATAGAAGGTGACCGATGGTTGCAGACTGACGCAATATTGGTCTCCTCAGCAGCGTGATGCAGTCTGAGGACAGATCCAATGCGTGCATTGCCTACACATGTGAATGTTACCGGCGATGCCAGGATTGGCTCGTCTGTCGTTTCCTGCTGGCAAGCGAACCGCTGCTTCGGTAGAGCGTTCTTCTCTATGTTGAAGATGCTATGCAAAGACAGACCTTTTTAGCATCAAATGTAGCAAATTACATTTCTGCTTTGCACAACAAGCTGTAGATAGGTATACTGTGGTAAAAGCTTGAAAGAAATCAGTTTTATTTGTCGCAAATTGAATTCTTTAACTTCTTGCCTGAAAATGGAAACATAATTTTTGCTGTATTTCAAGATTAAATCTTGCTAAGTTATACAATTTAAGATTTTTAGGTCATAAAAATTGCCCTAATTATGAGGATGCATGTGCAACTCTGATCATTGTTCATTGTTTTTCATGTCAAATCAATTGATATTATTGCTCAGGTCAACATTTTATTATATTGTATCTTCTCACCGCGTATCATATCATTATATTCATTATTCTTACTCATTATGTCAATTTCAAACTGCTATCAACATCAGTAAAATGATTCTCTTGTATCATAAGTTGAATGTTTGATGATCGAAAAATTCTGTACAATAAGCAGAAAATATTGAAAACATCTTAGAAATCCCCGACTTTTTCCGACTATAAGATAATTACTAGGAAGTTCCTCTTTCATAAATTCTAATAATGTCATATTCATTCCCTTTATTTCATGCAAGGCTCAATGCTGACATTATTTTGTTGACAAAATATAATCAAGAAAGAATTTCAAACTTAAAGTTTCTAAACCTTAAAACAGAAATTCCTAAAATTCAAGTATCGAGTCGAGTTGATATCTCGGCGGTGGAGTTTTGTTCTCATAGATCAAATAATTGTTCGGTGTCTTTGAAAAAAATCATAATGATACAATCTTCGTCGATAAACATAGGTCATCAATTTATCATCATTTAAATAATTTTACCTGAAATGGACCACTTCGGTTATTCAATAACTTCCATATTGGTATTATAATAATTATTATATTCATAAAAAATTGAACCATTTTATTCAGAACATTTGATGCGATGTCAGCATGTAAAATGGTTAATAGTATAGTATTTTCTCTGAAAATCATTGAAAATGTTGAAAAACAGTCTCAGTAAATAACCCAATAGAATTCTACCGTCGTGGACAAAATGACCAGTTTGTAAAGAGATGATATATTTATGGACATTGACTTTCCCTTTAAAGTTGAACCTGGAAGAGGGTATTGAAAAAATGACCTTTTACTTCATGAATGAAAGGTGCCCTTTTACATTGCAAAATGCAATGAAAATCAAAAGAAGTCATTGGCATCATCAATTCGCTGCATTTGGCATCAGAGGTTGAGATGTCAGAATGTCAAATAAATAAACTGTATTTTATGGGTCTGTTTCTTCTTTGTTTACTCGCGCTCTTCCCACGTGCTCCGTAACTAAGTCAGCAGCGGGACATTTCGCGAGTCGCAGATCTAGCGGAGGTGTTATTCTTCACTCCTTCTCATTGTCATTGGCTAACTCTCTCACTCGGCAAGGCAACGGATTGACTCCCGAGAGAGGAAATGCATTTGCAGCTCAATGTTTTTGGCACCGGTCGCGTAGAAACAGTATTTCACTTCTCCCTCCTCGCGTAGTGCATGATGATCTAATTACAGTGGCGTGCAGAAGCTTTACTGCGCATGTAAGTGTCCTTGCAGCATCGACACGAAAGAGTAACTGATCCAATATATCCGAGGAAGAAACACTGCTCAATTGTACTCGTCAGGTGCTTCCGAGGTCAAGTCTTTTCATGGCATCTCATTCAACTCTGAAACGACAGGTTTCATCGAGCTGGATAAGTTAGGGATTTTTAGAGCTCACCAATCTGGCATGAGTCGAGAATAAATTTTTGGGGTGTTGGCTTCATCATTAGTGGC
Organism: Prostheceraeus crozeri; assembly: GCA_907163375.1. Classification (NCBI taxonomy): domain Eukaryota; kingdom Metazoa; phylum Platyhelminthes; order Polycladida; family Euryleptidae; genus Prostheceraeus; species Prostheceraeus crozeri. Next base: position 209,564 of record CAJQUW010000558.1, on the reverse strand, counting down.
CCAATTTCAGTTCGGCCTCCAACGTGCTGCTCTGCTCGATTGGAATAGATATGAGCTGTTTAAAAGAAGTGTAGTCCTGAAGTCTGTCCTCAAGTTATTCTGATGAGTGATTCTGATGATTAATCAGTGTTGCGGACTCGGTCGACGATATGGTTCGAGTCTAAGTCCAGGAGCAGTTACAGTGGCAATCAGAGAAGAGCTACGTGATAATTACCGCTGTTCACACCGACGGACACTGCAGGCAGCTGATCGGGAGTAAATTCACACAACTCATTTGGTGGACAATCCAAGCATGCAAGACTTGCGCGCGAAGGTCCTATGGTATGGCTTTCTTGAGTGGAGGGTCTTGAGGTCGAGCGGTTGCAGATAATGGCTGTAGGCCTACAAGACATTGGATATGGGGAGTGAACCTAATGGTGTCTTCCCCCTCTTTTTGTTTGCATTTGCTTTGAGATCTCGGATGCGTTAAGTACTCGTTTGTACCTAGTGTTAGTATTATATGTCTTCCAGGAGCCGCATTTGTGGAACAGAATGATTCACAAATCATTAAATTGATTTATATCAAATGCCATGCAAATGCCTTGTAATTTTCTAACAATCCAGATTTTAAAAGATTATATTTGCTGTAGATCGATATATTGAATCATTGGCTTACTATTTTCTGTTGCTATCGCTTATTAGCATTTGCTGCAGCTGCGGAAAAACACAACGGCCTCCAGTCGAGACCGATGCCGACACGTGTGGAAGGCATCCACTTAAGAGCGCTATGGCCGATGGCCTTACTATATCCTATAATTTTATAGACAAGCACAAGAAATGTAGATAGTAAAATTTGTGTTTCAATATGCTAGGGCTAATACATTAACTCTAACTTGATGTATAAGCATGTTCAGTTGTATACATGTAACTGTCAGTAGCATGTTTTGCCTAATTTGGTTTCATCTTTTTCTTACATAGGAATTTAAATATCATGAATTCCCCTATGTCACCTGAGGATTTATCTCTACAATCGGTGCTACGTGAATAAAGAAATTAATTTGCCTCATCAAAAGATAAATACTTTGAAAAGCTACGTGTACATGTAGACAGGGGTTGCGCTTAACTTAGGAGTTCTTGTAGTGTACTTATTCATTAACCCTTATCCGGCCAAGTGTATATAAATCGTCAACATTCGGTGCAAGTAACACTAATAGGGGCACCAAGCTGAAATTTGTGCACAATGGGTACTTTTTTACTGTTCTTCCCAGTTATCACATTCCCGAAATCTACTCACATTTCGTAATTTTATGAGACTTCACTTAATCAGGCCAAGCGTTTACATTTTGTCAACAGTGACAAATTAATCATTTTTAGTTATTTTCATGACTCTTATTTGCCTGTTAGCAGTGATTAGTGAACACCGTCTCGGCCGTCGTCGAATGACTTACTTATCGGAAGCTTGCTCCCAGAAGAGCCACTTACTGTCAAATGAACAACTTGTCGAATATAAGGGTCAAATAGACAATCTGGTGTTATATGCTAAATAATCGCGTAATTCAGTGCTAAATTCTGCTAGATTCGCTCCCCGAAAGCGTCTATAGATAGCGTGTTGCTTGGTATAACAATGCTATCAGCACATTGCAATATTCTTGCTAATGATGAAGTAGGTGTTATCTTGTTGAATCCGCTTGATGTAGCCCAATTGGACAGGACATCTTCATATATCGCTATTTTACCTCGATAGGAGCCATGATAACTAATCGATGTAAAACTTATTGAGCTGAAGTCGACGAGGGAACCAGTAACTCATTCAACGGTTGCTTATCGTCATATGATAACAGCAAGGTTACTTTCCTCTTCTGTACGCTGTAGGTACCAAAGGGTAACAGAAACAATCTATTTGGAGAAATGTTTCCTCTTTCATATTCCACTTTTAGCGTAACAGTGAAGAAGTCATTGATCATTTTGAATTACAGCAAAATTCAGTTCGCTGTGCATGTGGTCAATGGATATCGCAATCACAACATGACTGAAGTTGCAGTTGCTGTAATGCTTGTACAATTTTCAAGAGAGATGGTGAAAGTTAACAAAGCCAATCATGCTTTCATAGAGCGATTATCGTTAAAATAAAAAGAAAAACATGCATATTCAAACAACTTCTACAAGACTCAATTGCCATTGCAAAGAAGATGAAATCCGATGTTGTTGAGCATTCAACTACCTGGATTCATCTACAAGCCGACCTGATCTCTGAAGACGCTCAACATGCAGTTCATCCGTGTCTTTTGCGGGTGCATGTGCAATTATGCATGTGAAATAGCAATTTGTTCCCATCACCGACGTCAAGATGAAAATATTTTGAAAAGTTGTCAATGAATGTTTCTTGGAACAGAATGTGTGAGCCCGGGCTCAAAATCGTACTGGCCGGCCCAGGAGCCTGGACTGCGAACCCTAGACAACAGAATGTAGCCATTACAGAGGCATAAAACCACTATGCGGGAGCGTGTCATATGCCGGAGACCATGACAGATAGCATCTATTGACAGAAACCAGTTCGTGTTCATGCCGAATGTCTGTACTACGGAGCCTACATTCACACTGCGAATGAAGCTGGAGGATGCCCTTATGGAAAAGAAGGATTTCAGAGCAGTGTTCGTGGATTTGGAGAAAGCATGTGACACAGTCCCAAGGGAGTGCATCTCCTACATTCTTCGGAAAAGGCTGATGTCTAAGCCATACGTTCGAATGATTGCAGTCGGATCAAAGCACGACGATCCGGCCCTCTTTAATGTCTCAGTGGGTCTATACCAAGGTTCGGTCATAAACACCTACCTCTTCATCCTTTATTAGGTGAGATATCGAAGCCACTAAGAGAGAACCCTAGAACTCCTCTTTGCCGACGACTTGGTAATATCGGGACAGACGATGGAGAAAATTCTTCGGATCAATAGAACAAGGACCGCATATCTCAGCACGAAAGAGGATGAGATTTTACATCTACAAGGCGTCGGAATCCTGACAGCAGATGCCTTAACGTATTTTGGTACAGTGATGGACGAAGATGGTACATCAGGTCGAGACATGAGGGTGAAAACTCACGTGGAATGGAAAAATTGGAGATCGATGTTTGAACGATGTCTGGAGTCCTCTGTGAAAAGAAGATGCCGCTACGACTGAAAGGCAAGGTTTTCCGCACAGTGGTTCGACTGGTTATGTTATGCCATGCTGAGCTTTAGGCCCCAAAGAAAACTGAACAAACTGCGATGGAGGTGTCCGAAATGAGGATTTTGAGGTGATCTATGGAGAAGACAAAGAAAGATAGGACAACTGGCAACCATATCCGCCTCATGGTTAAGGCCCCCCCCCATTAGCAAAGAAGTAGAGATCCGTAGATAGAGACGGTTTGGACACCTGCAGTTTGGAAGCAAGAACCTGTGCCCCGTAGAATGAGAGAGCCAAGAACAAGGTGTAGAACAATGGGGAAGAGCCGGATGACGATCAGGTCTCTTATCGAAGACAGCCGCGGACAGAAACGAGTAGAAGCAACGAACTGAGCCCCCACCCCGTGCTACCCGATCATCCGAGAGGCTGAAACTGGACCGGACCCGTCCAGGGTGAGCAATGCTTCAAGAGATTTCTCAGATGGAAGCCTCCATTTTCAAAGCAATCCGTCTGAGATAGCAGAATATACAGATCAGGCTTTTTAATTGCTGATGTTTACAATATGCATCTCTCACATTTTCAAAAGTAATGTCAGAGAGATTTCTCTGTCCGCTAAGTTGTCGATTTGTATCGAAAACAGTTCGAAAAGTGTGTTATGAAAGGCTAGCAAGCATTGAAGGTGTGTCTGGTAATACCCAACGCATATTCCTGCTTATTGAATTTCGCTGATATTATGCAATATGATGTGCCAATCGAACTCACTAGTCCACTGCCGTAAAATCCCTAATGATCGTCAAGGGACATTTCAATTACAAACTATCGGAAGATCTGTAATAATGTCATACGTCCTAATTTCCCGTATGAAATGTTTCGTAACGCTGTCAATATCTGCCGAGAATGAATTGACTGCCTATTATGCATGAATCGATGAAAAGGCAATTAAAAGAATCCGGATCGATGCATGCTAACTTTGCCGCACCATTTGAAAAATGAGTAACATTTGAACTATTTCATCGATGATGATGCATACATGACAATTAAAATGAAACTGGTTTTCTGATTGATTCTTCTCCGTTACTATGAATTAATTTATTGTTGACATGCTTTCAGATTGCCTGTTGATGTTCACCATAGTCAAGAGGCAATCGACCCGAACGACAAGTTGATGAAATACAAGTGCTCATCGGTTCACATGAACTTAAAAAGCCAGTGGCCAATTGGTAGACATATCTAATGCAATGCCTGTTTAAGAGATGCTGCAACTTTCATTCAAGATGTGTATAGTTAGTGTATTTTATAGTTCTACTGTCCTATATTGATTTGTGGTGAAGTGTCATGCATATGTGATGCTTCATATAAGTCGAAAGGGAGGCCGTTTTGATAACTGTTTTAATACTTAGGAGATTCTTGGAGAGATTGCGGTACATTTAGATGTAGAAACTTATTCAGATGAACCTTGTATTCAAGATCTAAGAAGTCCTGTTGGTAAATATGCAGAAAAATGAGCGGAAATTATGCACATTTTAATTCCCTAGACATACAGCCTCCACAGTTTGTACATTTTGACCTGGCCAGTCTGGTAGCTCAGTAACATGCATAAACATTTCAGGGAGGACTGAATGTACAGACCGAGGGATGTGCACTGAAAACAGTTTCGAACCATGGAAACCACACATCACACTGTGATTTGAGAGGTATTGATTTCGTACCATACTGAAAGATCACAGCAGACAGAGGAATGCAATGCTGATCAAAGTAGGAAGCGGAATGCAGCGCTACATTCCTCATCAAGCTGCATGAGTCACAAGTTTTCATGTTAAGGGTATAGCGCAATAAGGGACGAGTTCATCAATATTATGCCTGACATAGACGATTTTTGCTATATTAAACAATCACGGTGCGCGGAATTTTGTCACTCTCGTCTGCTTTTAGTGATAGATTACTACGAGTGAGCTATAGCATATAAATTATACACGTATAGCGTAATTGAACAGATAACAAGTTTAGCTGAATTGATGATTTTTACTTGAACAATTTATGTTCATATATCGAGAAAATTGAGGAAGTGTAGTACTTTCAGCATCATCCTCACAATCGGAGGCTGTAAAATATACTACGTATAAGGAAGATTTCTCTATTAATACACGAGAAAGCACGGCAGATCTCAGCTTCCCTGTAAGTCAAAGAGGTGGATTGTCAGGCATCACAAGCTTTCAGGTGACATGATGAGAAAACACTGATGCTCAGAATGTCTGTTCGTTGCCGGCACCGGGCAGTTGTCGAAATTCGCTGCGAACTGAAGCTCACAAAGACAGTGCATGAATGTATCTCTTTCATGGAATTGATTCATGATTATAAAAATAGATTGTTTATCTGAAGCTGATGAGGATTGAAATTGACTCAAGGTCGCGGCACATCCGCGGGAACTAAAGCCTACTTTACACTGGCAGTCGCTGCAGCTGCAACAGACGAGTGACACGCCCGTCACGTGATTGAAACGCAGCATGACATAGCTATGAAACAGAACTGCATGTGCTGCACCTAATATACATTGCGATCAGCAAGACAGCAAGTCAGCTACTGCACTGTCCAACTAAAGTGAGTCATGGAACCACAGAATTAGATTGTTTAACCGTATCATTTTTATCCGAGGTTTTATTGTTATCAATTTCTATGGGCTGCAACGAACTAGACTTCGTTCTAATCGCTGAACTGCACCTGAACTGCCACTACAGCACTGACGTCATGTTCTGTGTCAGAAGAAAATAATGATAAACGTCATAACGAGGCCATTTTCGTTATCTGCTGCGCACACATGAGCTGCCAGTGTAAAGCAGGCCAAAGTTGGGGCATGAACCATCAATAAAACGCTTCTTCTAACCCAATGGTTTAGCGGTTGACAAGCGTATCTAAGTGAAAATGCGTGCGATTATTGTGCCATTATTGTGTATTGCGTGAAGCTTTACTTCCATTCTAGACATAGAAATTGACAACAATATAACTCTAGAATGGAAATTAAGCTTCATGCAATGGACAATAACAGCACATAAATCGCACGCATTTTCACTTAGATGCACCTGCCAACGTCTGTATGATTGGGTTAGAATCAGTCACATGAGTAAATCGAAGCTTTTAATTGGTGGTTCATGCCCCAACTTAGTTCCCCCGGATGTGCCGCGACCTTGAGTCAATTTCCATTCTAGTCAACTTCAGTTAAACAATCTATTTCTATGATTCTAGAGGTTTATTGTTATCAATTTCTATGTTCATGATTGATGAAAATGAATTCATTAAGTTATATAAAGGATAGCTTGCGTTAAAAGAACTTTGATGACACATGGTCAGTCACTATTAAGTGATCGTGCGTCATCATTAGGGCTGGCACTGTCAGGCAAAATGCCATATTTTGCCTGTTTTACTTGTTTTTGCGCTAAAGTGTCATAAGTGCCTGAAATGGTCATTTTAACAAAAATAGACTTAAAAATCGTTCATATTGTCAAGTGCTATTCTGCCCTCCAAAGGCAAAACAACCTAAGTCGGGTTAGTTTCGGTTTCCATGTTTTAACGCAGTTTTTGGGGCTTGTTGTCATACATCTCCCATATAAATTTTAAAGCCCAACTCTCAATAGAAAAGAAGCTACAGCAATTTGAAATTTGAATGGTCGCAAAGGTAAAATATTTTAAGCAGTTTTCCAAAGGAAAAATAACTTATATTCGACTTCCAAAGGCAAAACCACTTAAGTCGACACATAAGTTGTTTTGCCTTCGGAACTCGCTAAGTAATGAAGCGAGAGTTTTCCAAAGGCAAAACAACTGATCTTCGACTTCCAAAGGCAAAACCACTTAATTCGACACATTAAGTTGTTTTGCCTTTGGGATGTCGTTATGTATTGAAACAGGAAATTCTGATAGACAGCTTAACTATACACATAAGTTCTTTTGCCTTTGGGATGTCGTTATGTATTGAAACAGGAAATTCTGATAGACAGCTTAACTATACACATAAGTTCTTTTGCCTTTGGGATGTCGTTATGTATTGAAACAGGAAATTCTGACAGACCTCTTAACTGGACACACAAGTTGTTTTGCCTTTGGGATGTCGTTATGTATAGAAACAGGAAATTCTGACAGACCTGGAAATTGGACAAACAGCCGATGGAGTCGATAGGGGAGGACGGCATGAACCAGCGAACAAAATCAGCGACGAAGTTCTTTCACAAATATGTGAACACATCGAAAGCCATTCGCCATGTCTTCCACATTACAGAAGAGCACATGCACCCAATCGGCGCTACCTTCCGTTCTCGCTAAATATTACGAAAATGGCGAAGGATTTCAACGAGACCCATGAGACAGCAGTTTCAGACGAGACTTACCGGAAGAAAGTCAAAGAAATAAATATTGCCTTCACAAAATTGAGTGGAGAAGAATGTGAAGTTTGCTAGTTATACTTTCATCACAAACCAGCCATCTCCCACGACTGTTCCACGTGTGAAATTTGTCAACGTTATACGCGGCACAAGAACCGGTACACCTGTGCGAGAGAGGAATACCAGAGAGACAGGGAAAACCAAGACATCAACCACATGGTTGTGTCAACTGACCTGATGAAGGTGACAATGCTGCCACAAATGCCACACAAGGTGTGTATATTCACATCAAGAGTGATAGCCTTCAACCAAACATTCTCACCTGTGGGAGCCACTAAAAAAAGGGGGCTAGCATTCGTGTGGGACGAGTCAAAAGCTGGAAGGAACAAAGAGGATATCGCCAGCTACTTCCTGCAATTCATCCATCACTTCCGCGATGTAATGGAGTTCACAATCTACATCAGTGGTTCTCAACCTATGGGCCGCGGCCCAGACATGGGCCGCGGAGCCCTCCCAGATGGGCCGCGGCCGGCTAGCGGTGATGTGATTCCCGCCGCCAATCAATCCTGCCTGTCTGTGATTGGCTGACTGAGCGGTGATGTGATTGGCTGACTGGACCACGCGATAACCGCTACGCTGTCGCTACAACTGCTAATAACCGCTGCGCTGTCTGCGTGCACACACTGAGTTAGGCTGTCTTCGTTCTAGACGTGTGGCTGTGTAATGCCGAAGCGCACATATAAAGAAGCATTCCTCGGCCTCGGGTTTACGGAAATCATCAGCAGCGGTGAATCGAAGCCACAATGTGTGGTCTGTTCCGAGGTGTTGTCGAACGAAGCCTTGAAGGAGAGCAAGCTTCTCCGTCATCTGCGCTCGAAGCACCCAGCACTCGAAGATAAAGGTAAGTCTGATTGAAAATACAGTGCTGATCAAAAAAACCGACCACTTAAACTTGATCAATTTTAATCGCTTCTCCTGCCTTCAATATTTGTCGTACAGCAACGAGATATACATCATTCGAAAGATGACTTTCCACAGATTCAAATGAGCTATAATTTGTTAACATCCGTTGCCAAATGTCTTGACCACAGTCCAAAAACGAAAAAACGCATTTTTTTCAACGGCGATGCTTGGACCCTTCCAAGGGTTTTACGGCCGCGTGAAGCAAGTGCAGCCAGACGTGGTTTCTGTGCATTGCATGCTGCACAGAGAGAACTTGGCGTCGAAAGAGTTGGGCGGCGAGCTGAGCGCTGTCATGAAGGACGTTGTTGACGTGGTGAACTTCATCAATGCGCGGGCGCTGAACTCTCGGATTTTTGCCAAGCTTTGTGCAGAAGTGGGGGCAGAGCATGTGCATCTGCTGTATCACTCTTCAGTCCGCTGGCTCTCAAGGGGAAAAGTGCTCGCGAGAGTCGTGGAGCTGAGGACGGAGGTGGAGATGTTTCTTGTCGAGAAGAAACACAACTTAGCAGCGAAGTTCAACGATCCGAGGTGGCTGTTGCAGGCCGCGTACCTTGCAGACGTGTTTGGGGAACTGAACATCTTGAACAGCTCGATGCAAGGTAGAAACACAACTGTTGTCGACCTCACCGAGAAGCTGCTGGCATTCAAGCAGAAGCTGAAGCTATGGCAGCAAAAAGTTGACACCAATAGAACAGCGGTCTTCCCCACATTCAATCTACTGCTCGAAGACTCGTCGGACGACGACGCGGCCTACGCCAGAAAATTGGCCTCAGCCCACCTGGAAAAGCTGGCCGTGAAATTCGAGGAGTATCTTCCGCCCATTGATGTCAAGCTGCACAGTTGGGTGCGGCAGCCATTTGACTGCCAAGTCGAGGACGCGCCGGACAGTCCTGGAGTACAGGAAGAACCCTGTTGCTTGCAGCTATGAAGCAGCACCAGGGAGCGCACTAACAACCAATTTCCCGGCCAAAAAAGGTTGAGAACCACTGATCTACATGGACAACTGCGCGGCGCAGAATAAAAACTGGTTCCTGTATGGAATCTGCCTGCAATGTGTGCGGCAGCCGAATGTCGCGATTCAGACATTGCGCCTGAAGTACCTAGAGACTGGCCATACCTTCATGGCAGCGGATTGTGACCATTCCAGAATAGAGAAAACCTCAAGGCAATGAAGACCGTGTTGGACATCGAGGACTTCGCAGCTTGCTGCCAGACCAACAGAGTTGGTAGCAAGAAAATGGTCTCCTCGGACTTCGTCACTCAGAAGGACCACGATTATATCTTTCAGTATCGGTTGAACAATCTGACGGCTTCAACGAATTCCCCAAAACCGATGCTGAGTGATGTCGTGGTGGCTGAATTTCGGCGCAGTTCAGCGGCAATGTACCTCAAGACGTCATGCGACCAAGTCGAATTCACCAAGTACAAGGTGGAAGATTTGGTGAAGAAGAGGTACCGGTCTCCTGAAACCTTCTTTCTGCCCTTCGTCCGCCGGGGAATCAACAGAGACATCAACACCTGCAAAAAGCGGGACATCATCGGGAAGTTGGTGCCTCTGATGCCGCAACACCGGCGAAGCTACTGGACTGATATGCGCCGGAATCCAGTTTGAGTGTAGACTTGATAAACTCCGATGAATGACAGTTTCTTGTAGAGTCTTTTGTAAGAGCTCAATACAAGCATTTGTGATACAAGAACAATTTCTTTTTTGAGTCTAGGTTATTTTCTATGGGTTTTGATTAAGAATACCTTGTAAATTATAGAAGAATGCAATTAAGACTATCGGCAATTAATAAGCAGTATGTGATGCGTTTATCAAAGAGATGGCAAAACAACTTAAGTCTATATGCATGGGAATGGCTGTTCCCAATGGCAAAACAACTTAAATCATATATGACCCTGATGACGTCATCACTTTTAGCTCAACTTTCATGTCAGAATGAGTTACCACATAGTCTTTACTCAAGTGAAGTTTTAAATTTGAAATTCGCAAAATTAGTGAATTGGGAGAACATTTCAGAAAAATGGCTCTCCTGTAAAATTTGGAAAACACGACTTAAGTTGTTTTGCCTTTGGAGGGCAGTATTGTGCTTTTACGGCTCCTTAAGGTTCGATGTCAAATCCCGCACCACTTTACGCTGACGTGAATTTGTTTGATTCACTACTTTTACGATATTTTCTCACACAAATGACAACCCGTGCTCAACTCACACGCATGCACTGCACACACACTTGCGTGATGCCGAGTTGCATGATGCGGGTTATACTGAATCAGTTGAGGACAATGAATTCTTATTGGTCCACAGCGGCACGACCTTGCCTTCGTCTTTTAACACTCGAAAGATTACAGCATTATTAAGCTTCATTCGACGTTCAGCGACATGTCAAGATGCCCAAGACACCTAAACCGAAAATTATTCGTCTTCGTGAGTTTGTAAAAGAATTCGGTGAGGAGATTTTCTCAACTGACGTTGATTCTGTTGTGCAAAGTTTGTGAAAAGTCAATTAACTTTGAAAACGACTCTTCGTGACGCATCATTACGGATACGCGATACACGAACGGAACCTATCCAAGTTACGTGGCAGTTCAAGTACGCATAAAACCTCTCAAACTTTGAGTGAATGTCTTTCTGCCGACAACACGATGTATTTGCAAAGGATTTATGCAATGCTTTTACTGCTAGTGATATTTCTCTACACAAAATCGAGAACCCAACTTTTCTCGAAAAATACACAAAGAAGTTGATTCCTTTTCTATCTACTCTCCGAAAATACGTCGACGTTGTCTGTCACGAACGAGAGAAAAATCTTCCGTCAGACATTGTGACTTTCACGAACGGTTGTGAAAATTCGCGAAAGTGTAGGCGACAGGAAGGATTTCTATCGATGAATCTACAGATAGCATGGGTCGGTATCTTACCAATGCAATTATTGGCACGTTGGATGCGAATACCGAGCCAAGTGCTTCTGAATCCACTCGGAACAACTTGACAACAGCGCTGACGAATGCACTGTTTGTTCTTTGACCCGACGGAATAAAGCACAATCGAGTGACTCTCTTCGTTTCAGATGCTGCTTCGTACATGCGCAAGGCACCTGTGGTTTTACGGGTTCTCTTTCCAAACATGATCTACATCACATGTATAGCACATGGCCTGCACCGGATTGCAGAAGAAGTTCGCTCGCTTTTCAGGAACGTTGATAGTCTGATTTCCAACGGCAAAAAAGTGTTCCGGAAGGCACCATCGCGAGTACAAACATTTAAAGAACAACTTCCAGAAATTCCGTTACCGCCACCACCTGTGGTTACGCGGTGGGGTTCCTGTGTGGATGCTGCTTTATATTGTGCTCGTTACATAGAATCCTTTAAATGTGTGATCGATGAATTTGATGAGGATGATGCAGCTGCAATAGGAACAACAAAAGAATGTCTCAATGATTCACAGCTGAAGAATGACTTGGCGTATATCGCAGCTCACTGTGGAGCTCTGCCTTCATCCATAACGAAGCCCGAAGGAAGAGGTCTCACCGCTGCCTTGAATCAAGAGATCGCGCGTCTCTCATCCAAGCCTGGCGAAAGGGGGAAGAAAATGAAAACAAAAGTGAACTCAGTCTTCGGAGCAAACAGAGGCTTGGAAACAATCCATGATGTTATACGTGTTTTGGAATGTGAAAGTGATGTTGACTTGAATGCTGCACCTGATCTTGTGGCGTCCTGTAAATATGCTCCGTTAACATCAGTTGATGTAGAACACTCGTTTTCTCAATTGAAGAGCATTCTTGCTGACAATTGGCAAAGTTTTCTATCGAAAATTTGTGCAAGCATCTGATAATTAATTGCAATCATAATTGTGTGAATGCACAATTGCGTGTGGTTCTTTACTATGTTAGTTTTGTTTGAATATTGTATTTCGAGATTTCTGATGGACTATCTGCACGAAGGAATAATTATTGCAGTATTGTATAACATGTCTAGCATGTAGTGTTTCATAGCGGCATTTTAAGCCCCAAATACATTATTTTCTTTGATAAATAAAAGTCTTTTTCATTGCCTTTTTTGATACTTTTGCCTACCTATTTTGCGTTTTTTAGTGCCGGAAAGTGCCAGTTCTAGTCATCATACATAGAATGCACTCGAAATGGAGCGCTATCTCAAAGTTCGCCTCCTAAACTTCCAAAACCCTGCTTCTGATAAGTGCTTTGTCTGTATATGAGTTTCGGTTTGAATAAAATATGTGGCTGTCCATTAAAACAAGCTGATTTCATCGATGTCGTGTTAATCGCTTGCATGTGACTGGAGATGAAAGTAAACAATGTGTATCGTGGTATACGAGGGGTTTGATATATACCAGCGCTAATTAATGCATGTCAAAACATTCGACAATATCCTGTCTAGACAACCATTTTCAACATTAGTTAATCCAAAAATTCATGTTAATTTATGCATTCCATTATAAGCAAAATATCGCAGTTCTATATCATTTTTTGCTGGTTTCCATGACGCATTATCGTTAGCAGTCATGAATGATCAATTAATTCATTTGTGCTGAGTTGCATATGTTTGAAAATAACAATTTGATTAATGTGTACTCCTTTTTCATTACTTTGTAACACGGTATCCATGCAAAGTAAAAATCATTTCAGACATTCACCCTTATCGTTGCACTGACTGAACTGTACAGATATTCATTTCCTATCATGGATAAAAAGTATTCCAGCCACGCATCTATGAGTGATGTGTTATAGACATTCTCTCAACTAATGATAACTTTACATGCATCTCGTTTTCCAAGCTTTGTATGTAAATGCAGGAAAAGTGATTCTATAAACAGCCTCTGCAAATTATAATATTATTTTTAGCTTCTTTTGTACATTAGATTACTTTTCAATGCAGATAAAATTTCTGGGGAGAGCATACTTGTTTTCTTGATTGTAATAGACATTCACTGAATTATGAATCGCCTCCCGTGCGCCGCAATAAACTGTAAATAAAAATTTTACATGTTACTTTATTAGTATATAGTTTAAATATTTCAAGAGAAATGCGTACCTACCAAAAATACAAGAAAATAAACTGCAAACACAAACTACCTTAGCTCAGAAATTAAGTCCTTATCACCTACGAAAATTAATTGAACAAGATCTAACAAAAATCAAAAATTTCAAATAAGTCCCTGGCAGATGGTAAGGTAGCCAGAACAGAGGCAGCATTCCCCCTCTGAACAGCCATGCTGAGTCTCTGCATCAAAAAGGATGTGGATCTTGGATCCCCAGTGGCCGCTTCAACCCTCCTGCCGACCTCACGGACGAAAGATATAGCAGAAGGTCCCCAAGCCCCAAAAGTTTCGATACATATGGGAATGACTTCATTGACTGTAAATTATCACTGTCAGATTAGCCCCACTATGGATGTGCGGACAGGTTTAATGAAGGCAGTGACTTATTCGCTGTGTTGAGAGCATCTGTGTCTCAATTTGGGGACAACACTGGTGAAGAACGTCACGCTATATCGTGCAAAACTTGACACACGTCATCGTCACTGCATAAACATTATCTGACCCAACACGTTTAACGTCAGTCAAAGAGGATTTTCATACGGCACTTAAAATAAAGTTGTGAGAAAGTCGGCGGCCAAGACAGGTCACAACAATTAATTTGAAGAACAGAATGTTTTCACCGACTTGCCCAACCATGCGAGGCGTTACACTCAGTGATTGGCGGCTCTCATGTGGTTCCTTCTGACCTCAACTTCCCGCTGGCTAGCACTCTTACCAGCCTGCTTCTAACCTACTAGAATGGCTCGTTACTCTTTAAATTACTGATTCTATCAGATTAAACTTTCATTGCAATTTCCTTCACGTCAGTAAATTACATGAACAAGCGCCTCACTGGTTATTGGAAGTGAAGTGTTGATTCTTGTAATTCTTCTGTAAACGTGCAATAGACTATTATCGATGAAGAAAGAGACTCATGCAGGTTTAACATTTCAGGTGGCTTAATACGTATCGAACGGATCTGATAAAGTGATTGTTAAGATTTTCCAAAACATTTCCGTCTTAATAGACGAATATTACAAGTCAGGTCATTTCCCTTCAATCATTCAAGTTCTTTCAAACATTTTTGTTGCCTATTCAACAGTGAAACGTGAGTTCTGAAATGGTTTTGATGGTCCAAACGGCAATGTTATTGGTGTGACAGTTCACACAAACTAACAGGACTTAATCAAAGTTATATCAACAGTGACGGGCCATCATCGAGAACTTTTTGACAAGTACTAAGGTGGTGCCATAGGCCGTTATCAAATAACATAACTCTAATGATGCAGATTCACGAAGTTTTAGAGTTTGATTGTATCATGAATTTCTTACGATGGATATCCACTTGAGTAGAAATTGCATTCACGATTACTTGCCAAATACATTGCATAATTCAAATGGAATCAAACTGCTATAGTTAACTGAGTTTCAAGATCCCTACGTAGCCGGGTGTCCCACTGGTCACAACGACCCTGGTTATCGCATTGAACTCCAGATGACAAATTGTCTGCCTTGTTCAGCTTCCATGAAATGAGTTGATGAGTAGTGAAAATCACAACTTTAGGCAATTTATTTCTAACCAGTCATTTGACCTTATTATTGACATATAATTGCTAGCCTTTATTTGCTATATTCTATGCTTGGTCTAACTTACTACAAAAATTATCTGCATGTCTGTGATGTACACTGGTCACTCGTTCAGCACGTGATCAAGGCGCAAACTTAAACACTGTGCAATTACGTAAATGAAATTTGTGGATGATTTCAAAATGCATCTTTTGAAATAAAATTAACTTTCCATTTACTGTAGCAAATATCCGAAAGCATGGCATAATAGAAATAATAGAAAACTGTCCTCATAATTTAGGGATCACATTCCTTAGCAACCATGGATGCTGTGTTTTGCCTTGCAAGGTCTCATCAATACGACTCGGCATTGTCCCAACTAGTTTGTTGATATCTAGGACTGCACGACTGCTCTGTGTTCATAGAAGTTGGTCTTGCCGTGAAAAGATTGAATGCCAGTTGGCCTGGGTATTGAATAGAAAAACATCCTCAATGAAAGACTTGAATGATTTCTGCGCTTAACTCCGTTACCACTCAGAAAAGTGATTTTAATTATAAGCTGTACAGTAAAGCCAGGATAATTATGTTCGGAGCAGCCTGTTGTGGAGTCCTTCATCTTGTTGAGCTTTTCCAGACATCATAGACCAGTTTGGGACATCATAAGCCGTACTTGTGAGTCCTTGTAGGAGGAAATGCAAGAGTCTACGGCTGCTATGGAATTTTTTGCTTGAATTGTTCAGATCTGCCCAGGCAAGCCAGTACTCTGCTATTCTTTATGATACAGCCTTAACGTTTTACTTGTACATTGCGAGAAAATACAACACAATGAGAAATGGATTATTGACAAAAAACACATGCAATGACAATGGATTATCAGATGAACTAATACTCGGTTACAAAAGATTACAAAGAATTGCACTTTTACGATAGATTTTTACTTATACAGTAGTAAGTTTGGGAAATTCAGTCAAACTTGGAACAAACATTTAGTTGCTTAATGTGTTGATTTTGTATGGTGACCAATTAATAACAGCATAAAAGATAATCCATTCTACGGGAAGTTCGGTATCCCGTGGTTTACTGCTGCAGTCTATCTAATCTATCTATTTCTATCTAATCAGTGAAGACTGCTGCTCACAGTCTTCGACTTGTGTTAATATTTTCTGACATGGTTTATTATTCCCATCCATGAAATACGTTGCAACAGATAACGGAGAAATATTACATCCACCATCCTTTCTATCTGCAGGAATTTGACCGTCAGGAGTCACGTCGTGTTCGCATTATGTTCGAGCAAATTGAAGCGATGCTGTTCGAGATGTCCAGTGTAGGTCCTGCGCATCTGTTCAATGAGTGTCGACATTGGGTTGATCGGTTTCCACATCTTCGACTTCTTGGAGATCAGTTGGTGACGCCTCAGGATCACGGATTTTCTTACTATCCCATGCCTAGCCCTAACCCGGCTGACGACTCTCCTCGAACACCAACTGATGTCTCATCAACTCCTGACAATGATGCGTGAGTGCTCCGACCGACCTTGATGATTCAGATACTATCTTGTCAAGACGATGAATTTCGTTCAAGCAGAGCAATATGAAATCAAGATATACATTAATATTTCCATTTAAATTGTTAAATAGAGATAGCGAATGTTTATGGGTAGTGTGCTGTAAATGTACATCATGATTGTGTAAAACAGGGATGCCCGATTGATATTAGAGGTTGTTCAGTTCATTCAAATTGTCATAGTTTAGCATAGTGGGTGAAACACTGATGGCGCTGCCTCTTTGCATGCCCATTCTGTCATAAGCTGGTGGAACGGCAATCTCCAGTTGTGCGAGTTTCATTCCAAAAGTCTTCACAGGCTTGTCGGCTCATTTTTCGATCGCTGTCATATTTTCGACCTTACGAAACATAGCTAATTCGAATAAATTTCATCGGGTTCTAAAACTAAGAATTTCGGCCATTTAGGTCGACCAGTCGAAATATCGGGTCAAGGTTCGTTGAAATCATCATAGATCTCTTGTAGCATGTTGATGTGGTGACTGGCTTTGTTTGTAAGATATATCCAGTATTTGTTATATCAATGGAAATTCAATCCAAGCGGTTTCAATAATTTGATTGCTTCCATTGACTAAAACATTGATATTCACTAAATATTCAATTGAATCAATATTCCTTTGAAATATCTAATAGATATCGATGGAATCTGCGTCACTTGATCTCCTGAGAACCCAAGTGGTTCCTCTCCACGTAGAAAAAGTGAGTGTTGTCGGTTGCTCCCAAACGCTATAAGTTGTTCTTCCGAGAAGCAATTGAATAACCACATTCCATAGAGTAGATATATTAGGTAGAGTGGTAACTCCGCATTTATTAAATCCCCAATATGTATGCACTTTCGATTTTATTAAATTAACTCAAGGGAGATACATGTGATATTGTCACCAAATGTTAGGTATGCAAAGTTTTGCAGAAATTACAACGGAATTGAGTGATCATGATTGTAATACAGAAGGAATGATGGCATTTTGAAGATCCTCCGTGTCATGACAGCCTTGGAGATTTACTGTTTGTTAAATTAGCAATTCGATGGGTTCTAATTACTTTCATGCTCAACCTCGAGAGTGTTTTCTTAAGCGTTATCGTATCACAGGCAACCTGCCACTGGCAGAGCAAAATCACATAATCAAAGACAATGATTTCAATTAACTTTGAAAGATGTTAATGGGTCCACATCACTATTCTGATTAAAGAAATGAAACATGAATTTAGTGAATCATCAAATCATGCCGGTGAAAATTGAATTAAAAACTTGAAATTTCAGCCAAGAAAGCACGAATAATATCGCGACTTTTTCATGAAGACTTTCATTACAATACAATTCATGAAATTCCCTTGATAATCAGCTTGATTTCCGCTTAGTTAGGATGCTTATTATCAAATATTCATTCCTTTTGATATCCAACTTGTTTCATACTACTTATATGGGAGAGTCATCTCGGTAGTATATAAATAGGCAAATTTTGATTTTTTTTCAAAAGTGCTCAAATAATTTTTTGGACCACGGGAACTTAATCTCCACAAAAAACTGAATCTTTTGATATAAAAATTTTCACTGTTTACGGATACTTTTTTGAGTCGACACTCTACCTATATATCCCTACTCTATGCCACATGCATTGAGGATCACTCCCGAAGGTGGTTGAACCATTTTCATTGAGTGGCTACCTCGCTCATTTTTGTGTCAAATAATTCCTTTTGCAACCTTTCGCGCACTCTTAATGTCTGTTCTCCACACTCCACTGATCTAGGCACCGGTCTCAATCCTTGCGATAATTAGTATCACGATCTTCAGGCAATCTGTCATCATCGGGTTTCATAAAACGAAGAATTTTCATTATCAATGTGATGATGGCAGATATTCCTCTCAAAACAAGCTAAATTGTTTAAAAGACGAGCAGCAGGAACCTTTTCAACATGTCGTGATTTTGATTCTGATCTCAATTTTCAATATTTGTCGTATTATTGTTTCCAACCGGTATTATCTTAGAAAATATTATTCTTGAAATTGCACAGCATCACGAGGAAGTTCACCTGATGCGCTAATTGAATCATATTAGTATTTTCATGTCTTGCAATTTGTAGCTAGATGATTAAGTTGTAGGATAGCACGTCCATACACTTAGTTTTAGCAAACTTTGATGAATGGCCACGTAAATGATAGTATCTAAACGACAAAATACATTATTTCTTGTCGAAACTACCCGCTTTTACATGGTGTTGTTCGGCACGTGCAAATACTCGTGGTTTTCTTCGGATACATGCGTGTTTTTCTTCATTGTGCATTTCTCTCACAATGATTTTGTTGACCAAAAAAAATTATCAAGCGTATCTAAAAGTATCACTGCCGAGCTACAGTAGAACTATCTGAGAATTCGCTTTGGTTTCCATACGACGCTTAACAGAATCTGTTCACCACAGAACAAAATGTTGCTATTTCATGAATTGATGCTGAGAACGCATGCTCTTACAAACTTGGTCACAGAGGTCGGATTGTTGACACATTTTAGCTATCTTAGTAAAAAAAGTAAACCAAACTATCGTGATGCACGATCAGTGTTTAAAGATAGTTTAGTGACACTATACTTTAGAACATCCATTAACTGTAAGTGGAGATTTTGACATTTTTTACGGTGCTGCAAACACTTCAAATACATGACAAATCATGAATACCAAACAGCATGAATAATATGGATAACGAACATGAATTTGGAATGAATAGCGAACGTCTTTTGAGATAAGTAACTGGATTGATTTTTGTGTCATGATACTTTCGCTGAATGAAAGTGCTGTCGAAGGAAGACTTAAATCAATAATGTCCTGTTGTCGAAGAAATGTTCTTGTCAAACAAAGCTCCTGCAATCATTTGCTCACGATGAACCCAACCGGTTGGATAAGTGCAATTTCATCATGAACTTTTGAATTGCAGCGTTTTTTATTGATTTTTGAAGCGCCCTTTGCTGAAGTTTCACTGTAGTACTTGTAGCAGCCAACTCCCCCTTTGTTTCAGAATTTCGTTGTTGGGCCGCCGTATGGAACCCAGCTCACCGCCAACCTCTAGTCGTAAGTTAGCTCCTGCGGAAGAAGAAGAATCTGAGATAGAGGAGGAGGTGTTCGAGATGGAAGGCGTGTTCGAAGACATGATCGCCGTGGATCACCGAATCACCGAGGAGGATGTCACAGAAAAGAAGTACATGAAACGACGGCGCCATCACGGATTCCCACCGCTCACACCCAACGCAGTGTTGAAGGACAGCATTGTGAATGCCGTCTTTGACACTCAATGGGCGGAGATTGTGGCTTGGATGCGACCGCTGTTGACGGAGAACATTACCAGAATGCAAGGTGAGTTGCTGTCTTTCTTCCTGACTGAAATGGTGTCAACACCATGTATGTGTTAGGCTTGATAAAAGCCCATGCGAGTATTCGAATGTCTATTTGTTCTGCGTAATTCAAATTCAACTTTTTCAGTTTCCATTTTTATACCAGCCTCAATAGTTGGTTATCAGAGAATTCACCTCTGTGGAGGAGCGGACAGTCGAAGCATTGAGGGACTGCATTCAACACCCAATCAATCATGCTTGCTCAATCACAAGGCAAATAAATCATAGAAGGAAAGATGACTTTTTGAATATCTGAAAAGTCGTCTCCTTCTATCAGAATAAAAGTCAAAATAAAATAAAAATTTATAAAGTTTCATTTTAGAGAAAAGGAAGAAGCTAAAAATATGGACAATCCCCACGCGTCTCGAGCTAAGACCATCAGGATGTCTTTTCATTCAGTGTTTTCAGCTTTTACGATGACTTTTGACATCACTTGAATGAAAAAAATGAAGCTTTTAGTCACTACTCCCCATACTTGGGGCTTGGACGGTGCTGACATAGTCAGACTTTTGGAGCGCTGTAGTACTTTTAGTCCGTATGCCCTTCCTGCCGACTTCCAATGACACTTTCGGGACTCGACCTCTGGACCAAAAGATCGCTAGGCCAAGCACTTAACCACTGTGCCACGGAGACCACAGTGGACTTGAATAATGGAGAATATTCTGTTAGTGGCCATCCTATTGGAGAACTTTGTAAATTCTAAAAGGTTTCAATTTTTCATGCTGTGAGTCACTATTTGTGTTTCACTATGGGTCTCCGTGGCACAGTGGCTTAGTGCCTGGCCTAGCGATCTTTTGGTCCTGAGCTCGAGTCCCGAAAGTGACATTCGAAGTCGGCAGGAAGGGCATCCGAACTAAAAGTACTTCAGCGCTCCAAAAGTCTGATAATGTCAGCACCGTCCAAGCCTCCAGTGAGGGGGAGCAGTGACGTTAAAACTTCATTCACATCGATTTTTAAGTTATCTTCTGCTTCCTCAATATTTCCATTCTGTTTAGTTTACATTAAACTGCATAAAGCAATTCCCACAATCAGCAGTAATTGAAGTTGTTGCTTCTTTCCTGACAATTATGATTTATAATGACAGCAGCCATCAATTGCTGTAAGTAACACTTTTGTACTTCTTTCAAAGTTGTTCAATACAAAAGAGAAGCAGTTAGCAGAGGAAAGGTAGAAAATTTTTATCGCAATAAGAGCTGATTAGTCTACCGAATGACGTATTAAAGGGAAGAAATTTGATAAACTATTTTACCTCGCAAATTTACCTTATACCAATTTCGTGCAGATTCTGCGTTTAATTTATGGATATTCAACTCGGAAAACAATGAAGTTCAAATGCATCTGATATTAGCACAGACAAAATTCTTTATATTATAGGACGATGGTTTTAGTATATTACTACAAAAATGCACAACTGTCAGTGTTACTGTTTTGCTATTTTAGAGCCACTCAGCATTATTTCTCGTTCAGTAATTCGAAAGATACCACTGAAAGTGTCGAGATATTTTCTCTCCCAATTAGTTAGCTAAAATAACACATTTTAGACTTCATCACTGATCAATTTAGTGAAATTTGGGTTCATAGATGCTGGGAACGCATGTGATACCTAGACATTATTTCCTAATTAGAAGTTGACCTAAATAAATATGTTGCTGATTAAAGGAATAAAACAAAACAAATTAGCTGTGTAGAAACTGAGTCATCAAGTGCGAAAAATGCCTGATCAAAATATAGTCGATAGAGGAAGCTCAGGCTTGCGAGAAGTGTCAGATCTTTTAGTCTGACTCGAATACTAGTTCAGCTATAATCAGCTGATTCAAATATCGAATGATTTCTCTTTAAAGTCCATCATACCCTGATAGGAGAGGATGATAAGAAATGATGACCCCGAGTTACGTGCGTAATCCGTGCGTTATAGTGACCTTATGGCCTCTAGCTTCAAAAGAGGGACTACTATTAAGTACCTGAAAAGTGATTAATATTTCAGACCAATTTGGCATGAAATGGTGAAATTTTCATGGTTGAAGTCGCATTGCTTCATGATAAGAAATGACGAATATGTGTCAGAACGTCTGTGCGTTATTTATGGAATTGCCCTAAAATGTTTAACCTTAAATCAAATTTATTCAGTTAGAATGCTTCAATCTCTTAAAACGCCACCATGCTTTCTTGGATTATTAGAACTGAAAGTTTCTTAATCAATTGATATGACAACACATGCATCATAGTATAGCATGTGAAGATGTCTATGTTACTTTTTTGAGACTCGCTTCTGTGTAGTAACAGCTAAACTTAAGTAGCGTTCAGATGATCTTATATCTCCTCGTAGCTCCGGTCAAAGATAATTTAAATAAAACAAATAGTAACCCAAATGTCCCATCACATCAAACAGATTCACATGTGCTCCCGTGGTTGGGTGGGTGAGGAAGTTACTGTTTAAGGGGTACAGTTCAGCTTCAGAAAAATCATTTGTACTTAAGGGATTGATTACGGCTGTCCTTTTGACTATCTCAATATTTCCCGTGTACGATAGAGACGCTGGGGATAAATGATTCGACGGCCTGCGGCTGTGCCGTAGAAACAACAATTTATCTGCGTGACCCAGATCCAATGTTCCAATCGAAAGTGGTAGACTCCTGCGCGGTAAGGAACTGGCTAGGAATCTGCAATGCGTGTAATGGCATATTATACAAACCTGTTTGATTTGAATGCAGACGTGAAGAGTTGAATTGACATTCACTGCACACATTCCATTTATCAGACGTGTCATCGCATATTTAAATAGAAAGTTCGGCGGACCATCAGTGATGAAGTGTTACTTCACGAAGGGCTGATGGTCACATGTTATAGACAATCTAGGTATGAAATCTGACACCGACAAGTTTCTTATACTAAGATCTCGAACTATCCAACCAGAAAGCGATCAATCAAGTCCTGACTTGTATATGAAATTGAATTTCATCACACTCTAAACATGACAATTAATGTCAAAAATGACAGCACAACAATAGAGACAGCAGAACCATAGGGAGATGGGAACAATGGGATCAATGTCAATGTTCAGGATGATGCAATTCATGCGCCATTACCAGAATACCACATAAACATTGATGCTGTATTTCCCCATGTATACGTACATTTTCTATCAATTGAGTCCATTATTTGTATTATACATTAAAGAATCCTAAGCATTATCAGACTTTATTTATGAATCCTTGTATATATTCATTACTCATCAGACTTTATTTATGAATCCTTGTATATATTCATTACTCAAAATGAACTCGAAATACTCATCGTTCTCAAAACATAGATACCCAATTTTTCGTCGTTTTTATTAACATTAGTGAAAATAGTTGATTGTTTTAGTCAATTCAGTTGCACATTTCGGCACTGATCTTCGTCAATAACGCTAGATCTTAAAAGTGATCAAATGGTAGATCATGCAATAGTTAAAGCCTCTTGCCTCAGCTATTTTATGAAAAGAAATCTGTTTTCAAAGAGGTGGCAATAATCGCGAATCTTGATGAAGTTCGATGACGAAGGAACGATGCCTAACTGTTGCCTGGCAAAGGTAGACCTTTCGTTCAGCGCTGTGGCTGGTGTGTTATTATTCTTAATGAACATATCCGTTTTACAGTGTCCGTTATGGAATGTCGGATTTCTGTAGCAAAAACTATCCAACAATATTTCACTGGATGAGCCTTTTCAGATTAAACAATTCAGAAAGACTGTCCAGTGACCATTTGAACATGTCATGGAGGAGTATAATGAAAAATGAGATAATTGAAACAAAAACATGATTTGAATAATTTTATAATTTATTAGCAGTTATTATTCAAAACGTTTTGGTTTAATTTTCTTCTTTTATTTCCATAAGAGACACAAGAAGAGATCAGATCATGTCACTTCCATATCTCCACCAATGTTCTTATCAATTACATCGAGTTCGTTTTCTGTTCGTAAACAATGTAAAGGATAATGAGAATCTGTGTGCATTGATCGAAGCGGTAACTCGCGTTTTTATCATCTACAGGTCAGCCGAAAGACGTGGACATCCTCCCTGTTCTCCCGCTCAGTCCGACTCACGAGGAGAATTTCACGTCGGCGCGGACTGACCTCCCTCCTCGAGATCTCACCTTCGCGCGCCTCTCCCGCCCCTCTCCTTCCACTCCGGTGGATGAAGGGACTCTAGCCTCGCTGCTGCACATCTCAATTAAGACACTGCAGACTCGGGAACGCTCCAGCCTCCACGACATCCCCGAATCTCCGCCGGTGGTGCCTCATGGACGCCGCCCAAGCTCCTCTCTTCCCCGCCGGCCTCCGTCATCAACACGCCTGCCCTCCGCGCGGACACGCGGCAGAGGCCGGTTGGCACCGCTCGACAGGTCTCGGACACCCTTCCACGAGGAAGAATCGCTACTGAGGTCCGGACTTCGTGGCCGCAGTCTGCAGACTGGTGGTGAACAGCTCATCCGAAGCGGAACCCTTCCTCCTCTCTCCATGTCAGCCATGGCATCCCATCAACCTCCTGCAGCCCGATCTCATGGCCTGGGTAGAATTGGCTCAGCTGCCGGTGGGCCAGGCCGAGTGAGCGCGCTTGCACAGGTGAGCATCTCTCCAATACATGACGATGATCACATGAAGCAGATGATGACCCTAAAGATGTTTGAAAGAGCGTGATGAATTGGAGCGGTGTCAGTGTGATGCAGGCGTAGGGATATGTTCGGATGTTGAGTACTTGCAGGAGGAAGCGTGAGGGATAACCTACAAAATGCGATTATGGGCTCATATATTCAATTTTTTAGCTCACGCGTTTCCATCTCATCGAATAAAATAGCTTTCAAAATCGAATAAAATAGAAGTTGAAACTGCAAACATTGTTCAATTTTGAAAGTCTGCAAAACAGGGAAAGCAAGGGTGTGGCTCAAATCAGGGTGAACGTTAACAGTGTCAGTATTCCATGAGAGACCAACAAGCAATTCCAATTTAGATCAAGCATACCGTAACTATTTTGGAGTTAAAATAATTGAACACCATTGCAGATGTGAAGGTGTCGGTAAACAAACAAGCAATTAGTACCTCCATCATAAATGGATGATGCCATGACATGTTACTTCTTTTTATAAGTAGTATCATGTTATGTTTTTATAGCATATGAATTTTGTC
The DNA here is from genome assembly GCA_907163375.1 of Prostheceraeus crozeri. Lineage (NCBI taxonomy): Eukaryota > Metazoa > Platyhelminthes > Polycladida > Euryleptidae > Prostheceraeus > Prostheceraeus crozeri. The sequence continues at coordinate 184,379 of CAJQUW010000558.1, read as the reverse complement.
GTTCATACATCGTTTTTTTATTTCCCTTCATGAAAAAGAAATGAAAACGCCCATGATAAAACGACAAAATTTGTCAAAAGTAAAATTCTCCTTATGATTTTCTTGTTTATGAGCGGAGAGATAGAGAACGAAGCTTAAAACGACGCCACGAATATATTCGCTTCAAATATTTCAAGACTCATTACCATATGCAGAAGCGAGGGTGTTCAAATTTGTGTTTTTCTTCACATTTTAATGCAGTTTCATGCACGCATGCAGAAAAGTCAGTGATATGACATTGATAAGAAAGAGACAGCTTTGTATGATTGATTGGTTGGTCTTACAGGTCCATAGTTCGTTCAAAACATGCATTACTTTTATCAGGAAGGAGTTGGCATGGAGTCCTGAGTTAATTGAGGAACAAGAAAAGTTAGAAAACCACTTGCTATGTTTGAGAATGCGTGAAATCGATGATTTTCTGAGGGGACTATAAAGTCTTGGGTAGCGACCACTGAGTGGGCCTCAAAGGTCCAGCTGCAGTAATATGCATCAGAAATTGAATACTCTTGAATTCATGCAATCAGATGATGAAAGACTGATACAATGACTATGATGACCTGCACGCATGTTGGCAACCTATAGCTTTACAATCGTGGAAATACATCAAATGAACAGGGTGTCCGCGAAATTGAATTTGAGAAGAAAACTTGAAAACTGTGACTTTGAATATCAAGCTTTGAAATATGAACAAAAGTTGTTTTTCGATGACAAAAATAATACATGACTTTGATAACTCATGAAATCCCAGTTTCATTTACTCCTCTAATGATTGATATTAATTGATTCTACATGTCGATGAGGTGGGTTGCATGTATTTAACTATTTGTTGATGAATATATGTAATGCATTATCATCATGGCTGCATTGTTATGGAGTTGATCATAAGAGACGAACCAAAATGATGTCGAAATTCATTCGATTCTCACACCCTCCAATCGCGTCGCACAACAGCATGATACAGACACAGGGAGAACGAGCATCTTCTGAGCTTTCTTTTGATTGCTCATGGAAATCGGTCGGCCAGTAAAGAAATAATAATGTCGTAGATTCATCACAAAATCGTTACTGCAACGGTATTGGCTGAAAATGTCACATTCTCGATGCACGGTTGCTCACAAACAATTAGCGAAGACGTGTCTTTATTCTCCGCGTCATGTTCATCACTGATGGTCGTGCATTCAGTGAATAGAATTTTGCAGCAATGAGAAAAGGATGCAAGACGTTTGAAAAAGAACGTCTTGATTGATTTGAATAAAACTTGCAGGCGCTTTCTCATCACATGGTGAGGATTCTGAAGATACTAGACATCTTTTGAAGAAATAGTGAGAAGATAAAATTTACAGCCAATAGAATTGCGATTTTGTGATAACCTCATGATCTCCTAATTTCTTTCCTGGTTGACTGATGTCAATTAACTCGTTCTCTTCATGTCTAATTCATCATCATACTCGCATGTTTTCTTATTGAAAACGAACGATTTGTAAATAGAGCGATAATCATGTTTTAACAACTGTCCAGAAAACACAAGAGCGGATACAAGCTCATCACAGCTTATTTGAAAGCTGAGAATGTAAGCTTTCAAATGACGCCTGGCACGTTACTGTGTGACACGATTGGAAGGCATGAGCAGCGATTATACTTCGACATCATTTCGGTGGTCCGTTTTGCTGTTGTAATTGTAGAATATGTGAAAACATCTGATAAAATATTTTCTTGATTACATATTTAACCTATTATCGTAAAGCTAGCAGAAAAATAAGGATAACGCAGAGTATTAGTGTTATTACCTAAATACAGCTCGCATTTGGGTATTTATCATGAAGTATATAGTTATGTCGCACAAAATTGTATGCAAGAAGTTTGAATTTCATTGTATAATTTATGCTTTTAGCTGTAATGAATCTTGTATTTTTTGTGTTTTCGGAAATTTTCTCATTCTTCGAAGAAATTCAAAGTTGTGAGAGTCGGAAATTCATCGTATATTGATGGTGAACTGTCCTTTTTCACTTTGATGTCCATGAATTGATAACGGCTGACTAAAAACTGGAATTTCGAGGAAGTCTGACCTTGAAACCATGAATATAATACTGAATACGAAGTTAACTTCCTTATGTCTTCTTTTTCTGTGTATTGCCAGTGTGTATTGTGTACATGTCCATTATGATTTTCATTTTTATACAAATATACGATTACTACTACTAATATATATGCTGAAAACTTTGAAAGATCTTGAACTTCAAAGTCAATCTGGCGCGGACACCGTGAATGAAATAACTAGCATATAAAACGAGATTTGAAATACGATGGTCTTCGAAAATTTGCTATGGGAGTATAGATAAGTAAAGTAAGATAAACATAGTCCTGTACGACTCATTGCAATGATGGCACTCGAAAGATTTTCGAGATCCAGTGACTCATAAGGATCTCACGAAAGTCCTGAATGTTCAAGGCTTGCAGAAATGCATCTTACAAGCTAATCGAACAAATCTAGCTGCAGACAAAATGTTTTGCCACTCCTGCAAATGACATACCTTGCAGATCACATTCTCAAAGCAGCTATGTATGGAATATTGTACAATGTTGTTTGTCTGTAGCAATTTCCTAAGTCCACGGGTCGATGCTGTGTGTACTTTTGTTTGATTGTCCTCATTCTGTTTTATTCTGTAACGAACTCGATCCTACATGATTTTTCTTAACTTTCCTATCATATTTGCAGTGTAAACTTTTACGGTATGATTGAAAATTGTTATCTATTACTTCATGAATTATCAATATTATGTTTCAAGTTATCACATTCATTCATTATTATATTACTTCTAACTCATATGTGTTAATCAATGCACGACTATATTATCGGTGTCTAAAGAAATCTAACCTGAACATTATTTCAACTTGCTCGTTTTATCATTTAATTGTTTTTTAGTTTTGCAATCACTAATCTTTATATACTAGTAATATGAAGTTATTATCATCTGAAGTTGTAGAATATCGAATCCAAATAATGAGACAGACAAGAGACTCATAGGAAGCAGATAATATTGAAATTTAAGTCAGACAAGAACACGCTCCAAATAAGAGTAACGGATGTTGTACCGTGTTTTTCAACAGCACTCCTTGTATCACTTCAGGGTGTCTGCTTTCCATGTGATATTCACATCAATTAAGAAATTTCTCAAATTATCCCTGATTTTCATCCCTGCCATCGATTTTGGTTGATTTTAAAGAGAAATGACTTTTCTTTATTATTTAGCTAAAGTGGATTGAGTTGACATGATAACACATGACCGATGTTGATGTTTTTTAATGAAAGATGTTTCTCATACTGTTTTGTGATCACTCATGTCATCAATTCAGATAATTGGATTGATCACAAACATATGCGATTATCAAGCAAGAGAGACAAGAGACTTGAATCAATCAGACAAGTGAACATTTTTGAATGAACATTGCAATTCAAATAGGTTGGCAGACTTGCATTGTGACATAGATTTGATGCTAGAAGTCCATGCTGTAAGCAGGCAACGGCCATCTCTATAGCTAGGCTAGGATGTAGGAAAGAAATGAATCTCAAGTCAGACTGCGACTGCTAAATGATAATTCAGCACAATCTATTTCTATCTCTGATATTTCAAGGTGGGAAATTGAAGTAATCGAAATGCTGTTGTTGGGTGTTTTTAAGAACAAAAAACAAAAACAACAGCATTTCAATTACTTCAATTTCCCACCTTGAAATATGATTTTTAATGAAGGCCCTTTTGCCACTATCTCTGATATTGTTTGATGTTTTGCGTGACAAGAAATACATCTCAAGAAGAAGTTTTTGATAGTATGACATCAAGAAATTAGTTCTTCCCAAAATGTTTCATTAACTAATTTGTTGATTCTCTGATACTTTCATTTAGTTCTAAACTTCTTGCACGTTTGTATTACTTGATATTTCTAATGATTTTAATCTGGCTTAAGTGATACACTGGGAGAAATGTTTAGTTCATTCATTTCTTTGTATTCACAATTGAACGGAATTCACTTCCTAGGAAATGGTGTAGTCTACATTGTCGTGGTGAAAAATCATGTTATCGATGAAGCATGATGCCACACTTTCTTTAAATGTATAAGTGGGAAACTTTCGAAATGCCATGAGTTCATTGTCTATGCAAGAGATCAGCAAAATCAAGTGAACTCACATGAAACGATGAAACGATGCATGTTTTTGTAAGTGAAAACCTTAAAGCTCACATCTCGAACCGAGTGATTAATGAATGACTTATATCCAGGAAGGAATGGAAGCAATATAGATTACACGAGTTATAGCGTGATTAGACTTCCTACAAATGGAAGTGTTATAACAATCAATACCAGGAAAATGCTTCTTTTATCTAATTCAAGATATTTTGATCATAGAATGTTGTTGCTAGTGTATATGTGGACCTCGCATCGATATCTAGATTAATGGCTGATGGAATTGTATTTTCTCATCAACTCTAATTGTTTAGGGAATCATTAAGTGTCTTCACACTGAAAACATTGATTGTAAATTAAGGAGATTTACTTGCAAATTCAGTTTCAGTTGCATTTTATTTTGTTCAAAATGTTATAAGCATTCATAATAATTAATATTAATGACTCACTGTATGCAACTAAGAGATATCACAAATGTTAAAACTTATGGGATGTGATGAAATGTCAATTTTGTCATCAGCACAAAATTAATGAAATATTACCATTCTGTAGATGTAGAAAATATTTCTGGAATTCACATTAGTGCTTTAACATACTTTTATCAAACTAACTTGCTTGCATTACATTGACTTTAAGCCAGTAGTTGACAATTATCGTATTTTTTTTATATTCAAATTATGCTTTCTGTCTCTGCATTGTGGTAAAAGATGAGTTGAAGAAGCTTATGTTGAAACCGTTGAAATTATGCCAACATAGGGGAGGCGGTTTGTTTTCCACCACACGAATGTTGCAAAACGCAATGAGTAGGAATCATGCAGAGATTGGAATAAGAGCATTTCTTCTTTGCATGCTTAGATAGCAGATTGGAACGCTTTTGTGGATGGTGAAATAAAACGTCTTCATCACTTGAAATGCCGCCTGCTAAGAAAACATTTCAAGAACACACCTAACTTCTTCCCGTTTGCTACGTATTATATTGTTTGTACAAATTACAAATGGGGAAACGCTTTGACAAAACGGCGAAATTCTAACTCTCACATACACAAATACGTGTCATTTATAAAGAAATTTTGCATTCATTCTGATCTGCCTTAACTTTTGAAGCCTGAAAGAAAAATGTCATTACAATCATTTTCATCGCAATAATTCGCAGAAGTGTTCAATGTCAGTAAATGTGTGACAGTTGACAGTTATGCACTTGCACGTTATTTACGAGAAATTGAGTGAATAATTGTCACCCAATAAGCCAATAAAGAAATAATAACTAATTCAAATGGTTACAGAATCAATAGAAGCTCCTCAGCTCCGTACTCCAACCAATCCATGGCTCAGATGCATCTTGTTTCCTTAGTGATCTGTCAAAACCGCATCAATTTAAGTCACTTAAGGCATCGAATAACTTTCATTCGAGCATTAGTTTATCGTTCAGAAAGCAAAACGTCTTGTAAACTAAACTATATTCATTTGTCATGGAAACTCAAGAAATTCTGACATCATATAGTTTCTTAGTCGATGGTGAGCTTGTCTTTTAAAAATAAGTTTAGAGGAATATTTGAAGCGTATTTTCTGCGCTATCGAGAACTTTTGATTTATCCCTAATTCCTGAGTAATCTGTTAAGACATCGTTGTAATTTCATGGAGCTCTGAGTCATCTATTCAATAAGAAATATTGCGCATATATTTTCATCCCATAATTTTCGGATATATGTAGAGATTTAGGTGTTAGAATACTAAAAACAATTTATATTGCAGATGTCGTTGCAGGGTTTTTAATATTGTAAATATTGAGCTGTGTATTGCTCGGTCTTATACAACATGGCACAACTGTCCTCAGCGTAAAAATGTAGAACATCGGGCTTTTCGACATCACACTCTCAAGCACGACTGAAAGGATAATGAAATACAAGTCGTGATAATTGAGCGGTTTCTGACTGTCACTCAACATTCCAATTTACTGATAGTACTAGTAGAAATACATAACTTTGGAAATTCTTTCACAAAAGCCTTTTAAAGAAAGATAAATTAGGAAAATACATTTTTCCATGCAGATTTTATGAAAGAATTTGTAAATAAATTCTCCAATAAAACTTATCTCTCAGAGCCATGAAATAGAAAATGTTATTGATGTATACAACATTTTCATGGCAAGAATCCTCACACTTCCCTTCTATGCCAGTTTGTAATTGATGAGACAATTTTATCTGCACAGTAGATCTACCGTACATTTAGGCCTAATAATAAAATGCATTATCAGTAAAGGTTTAAATCATTTATGTCATAACAATGCTGTAATTTGCTGCTTCAGGAAAGCTGGAAATAACGTAATAAAATACATTTCTTGTTGTATAATTTTGTTCCACGGATGGACATTTCCATTTAACATGTTGAGACCTGTGCATTTTTTCGAATTCACTGGAAGAACTTGTAGACATCGAGAATTGCATGATGCAAATGTGAACACGTTCTCGTCTCAGTTGAATTACGTATTATGAATTGATAATGACCATTTCGATGATTGCTAACTGCGTCTTTCTTCCTTCTCTTGGTCTGCCCCACAGAAGTAAGTTCGAGTCCGCACGCTGCAGCTGTTATCGCGCTACGCTGACCCAATACTGTCGCCTAGCCTCTGTTGTTCTATTATTTCAGCTTTTCTCTTCATCTCTACATTTGTTGTTCTCTGATTTGCAGCCTGCGGTCCCCTATCCCATCCCCGACAATCGCCCCTCCACAACTCACTCCTTCCGCGCGGACACGCCGTTTGGTCGGCGCAGCTCAACCCCGTTGGGAATCCGTGCAGGGGTACTCCTCAATCTCGACGTCAGGGGCAGCGGTATCGGGGCCGGTGTGGCCTCGGGCCATGCGCAGATCCAGCACCAAAGCCTCGACGAGGGGGACGAGCATCAACACGCGCGCACCACCAACTGGGGTACGTCATTTACTGCAGATTATATGACCGGATGATTTTTCAAATGCCAGACCCATCCCAAGCCTATTGAAAGATGTTTTTGACACGGAGAACCCAGGGCACTCGACTAGTCATCTCGTGCAGACCTAGCGAGGCCCTTGAGTTATGTACTAATTGACTGGTCCACCTGCACTAATTCTCAGAATGTTTGGCACTTTTGCAGCTTCATATTGCTTGGCGGTAGTGTCGAGTACCTACCGATCTCCATCATTTTCAGCTTTGCAGTAGCACATGTATCTAAAAACATTGCACAATGCAAGGAACTTCAATATTGTTTCAAAATGTCAATGCTTGATGTGGCATTCCATTTCAATGACGTCATAATTTTTGAGAGATGTCAAAATTGCAAATCTTGCCTTAAAAATCAAATATAAACCATTTTTGTTTGCTTTAGTACCTGAGATTTTATAGCTGATCTACTAGTTAATGATGTTGGAAACCAAGCCTCTGGAGATAATTCAAATCCATAATCAGATTGATCAATTACGGAAACAAAGTGATGTCCTTTTGAGGCGGATGACAAATATAAATGTCATCTTTGCTAAATAAATGGAAGGAATAAATAATGTTAAAAGAACGCACTATTCTCCTAAGGTGCACGAATGTCCATTAAAGTGGATCTTTTAATGTTCTGTTTACGAAGAAATGAAGATAATTGAATTCGTAATGTTGTTTTTTTGCAAAATCTAGGATGTTAGTGTGAAGCCTATTGCCGGATGTGGACTCGACTGGGTGACATCTCTAGTGAAAGTGAGCATTTAAGTGATCCTCGATGATGCTAAAAACGATTTTTATGAAAGATTGCATCGCTATTGCAAAAACATACTTATAAAACACTGATGGATTCTTTGAGCAGCAGATTTTGCTCACTTATCATCCAATAGAAGCTTTGTGGTCATGCCCAAATATAACTTTCTTAACACGTGATGTATATTAGTCCATTAGTCAATCATAATTTGGAATGCATATGCAGGTCTTGTTGTTCTTTTTTTAAAGTAAAATCTTTGCAGTGTAGTAATAATTTAAAGATCTACCTTGTATCCATTCTTCCTAAGAGTGCCTAACATTCTGAGAATTTGTGTATTTAAGGGACGTGGCCCGAACCCTTTCGCACCTTGGAAAATACCTCTCAGCGGGATACAAAGATTGACTATGTCACATTCATCTGATTTTCGTCATAATGAAAGTTTGTGTGCCATGGATTGCTGGTATTCTATTTCCTATAGTCCATTAATGGAGATATCAGAAAGCAAAATTCCACTGCACATTTTGAATAGTACAGATCATAGAGTAAGTTGCACAAATTTAATAGCATGTTTTAGGCCCTAAAACTCTTTTCCTGATTTTTTAGAATTTGATTATAAGAGAACATAGAACTATTCGACGCTTCTGCCAATCGCAGTGAAACTTATTGCGCACTTTCATATGCGATAAAATTCAAACTCTAGACATGCCTCCATGTCACATGCATGTCACATGTCGTGAATATAATTATAATTGAAAAAAATTGACACAAGTGAATAAAACTTGTTGATGATTCCTGAAACTTGATAAACTAGTTTTCAGATCCGTTTTTCAATTTACGTGCAGCTATACATTTAATTATCATTTCAAACAGCATTTATTCATTGCTGTTACAAGACGGCTATCTTAAGGAACATTCTTACCTGCCGCGCCGCGTCCGGTGTGAATGCACCTTTAGTCGGAATGCCATAGTAGTCAGTCAAGGTGTCAATCGAGAATTAATTACAACGCTGATTTAATTTCTCACGACTGTATCTATAAATGCTCCATCGAATATCATTTCTTTCATCGACGTTCTTCATGTTGCTTTTCTTTGCAGGTTCCTATCCTCCCCCATCACACTCAGTAAACAATCCCTACCGGCGAGCAAAGCAACTCGGCTATATCGTCAGATAACTCCCCTCATGGCAATCAAAGCGGTCGATTTCTATGTCCCAAGCGGGTTTATATCGATTAAAAAGACAAGTGTGCTCAGTGCTTTCAATGTCTTAACAGACACCTGTGATTGATGATCATTGATTTTATGCGCTCCATGAACTTCATTGCATCAATTCAAAGTTAACGGAATCGTGAATTTATTTTCTTGATGTCTTGACGAACATTGGGCATCATACTGCATGCAAAGATAATTTAGTAAATAGTAAACTTCATTGAAGCTAGGACATTCCTAATGCAGAGTATTTAATGAAAGCGTCACTTGCTGTAAGAGATCTCGTTGTCGCTAGATATTATCATGCGTGATGCTGTACGGGAAAACATTGTCGTGTAAGATATGACAGTGATGTTTATTAGGAAATTTAAGGCTTGGAATATGAGACGCGCTGATTCATTTGTAAACCGATATATTATTATTACTAACTTGTTTATATCAACCATGAATTTGCTGCGATGAAGTTCATAAGAAGTTTTTGATATTTCATAATCGTTGATATCGTTTTATGAAAGAGAATCAACAAAGCTGGATACTGTACTTTTTGTCATCAAATTTTTTGTATTGCATTATGATTTTCGCTCTTTTTGTACAAGAATGTTTTTTAATGACTTGTGTAAAATAATCATTTGATTGTCTGGCGCCTTTTTATGTCTTTTAGGATATCCATTCCCCTTTATTCATTCTCCTTCTTTTGTTATTTTTCATGCTTTTCTTTATTGCAGTCTTTTCATAATTATCAACATATCAAAGTGTACTTTTTCAGCAATCAATGGAATATGATGGTATGAATGATATTAGGATGATTTGAACTTAATCTATTAATGACGGAGGTGAAAGATCTGAACACAAGTCTATTGATGATACAGTATTTTCCCCAGAGAGAAAAATCAACAAAGTAATGTAGAAAATGACAGAGAATACTTCAATATGTGTGAGAAATAGCATCATTATATTCACATACGTGTTTTATGAAATAGCTAGATACTTAGTTTATAATGAAATCAATCTTTGATTTCGGAGTCCTGCCAGATGCATTTTTAAAATCTTCATTGTCATTACGCAATGAATTTCATATTGTCAAGGAAGTAGCAAGACATGCAACCACATGATGATCAGTTGCATTAAAATCTTCAAATGTTATTCTCCTCCTTTCATTATTCGTTTCCATGTTCCATCACATTTATCGCTAGTCCTAGATATCCTCATCAAAACATTGTTTGAAAGGAGACGATGCTTAGATGCATGAAGTAATATCTGCTTCTATTCTTGTACACTGATAGCAGCAGATAGTAGTCGAATAAAATAACATGCAGTGTGCAGTATCAATCATTATTGACTCCTTTCAAACAGTATTCTTAAAATGTCATCTAAAATATTTTTCAATTCCGTGTGGTTGATGATTCTTGAGAATTCACATCAGATCATCAATACCATCTCCAGCCTCATCATCACCATCTCCAGCTTCATAACAATCATCCTCATCACCATCTCCAGATTTATCATAATCATCACCATCACCATCTCCAGCTTCATAACAATCATCACCATCACCATCTCCAGCTTCATAACAATCATCCTCATCACCATCTCCAGCTTCATAACAATCATCCTCATCACCATCTCCAGATTTATCATAATCATCACCATCACCATCTCCAGCTTCATAACAATCATCACCATCACCATCTCCAGCTTCATAACAATCATCCTCATCACCATCTCCAGCTTCATAACAATCATCCTCATCACCATCTCCAGCTTTATCATAATCATCCTCATCACCATCTCCAGATTTATCATAATCATCACCATCACCATCTCCAGCTTCATAACAATCATCCTCATCACCATCTCCAGCTTCATAACAATCATCCTCATCACCATCTCCAGCTTCATAACAATCATCCTCATCACCATCTCCAGCTTCATAACAATCATCCTCATCACCATCTCCAGCTTCATAACAATCATCCTCATCACCATCTCCAGCTTTATCATAATCATCCTCATCACCATCTCCAGCTTCATCATAACAATCATCCTCATCACCATCTCCAGCTTCTTCATAACAATCATCCTCATCACCATCTCCAGCTTCTTCATAACAATCATCCTCATCACCATCTCCAGCTTTCTCATAACAATCATCCTCATCACCATCTCCAGCTTCATAACAATCATCCTCATCACCATCTCCAGCTTCATCATAACTATCCTCATCACCATCTCCAGCTTCATAACAATCATCCTCATCACCATCTCCAGCTTCATCATAACTATCCTCATCACCATCTCCAGCTTCATCATAACTGTCCTCATCACCATCTCCAGCCTCATCATAATCATCCTCATATCATTATCTCCCACCATATTATAGTAATCATTTCTAGCTTAGTGACAATCATCTTAATCATCATCTACATCGTAATCATTTCTAACTCGATCATAATCATACTCATCATCTCAAACAACATCAGTGTCACTTGCAAAACTTTGTCATGATAATCATCATGATCATGATTTATCATACCTCATCATCATCTCCAACTATATTATTGAAATCATTTCTAGCTTAGTGACAATCATCCTCATCACCATCTCCAGCTTTATCATAATCATCCTCATCACCATCTCCAACTATATTATTGAAATCATTTCTAGCTTAGTGACAATCATCCTCATCACCATCTCCAACTATATTATTGAAATCATTTCTAGCTTAGTGACAATCATCCTCATCACCATCTCTGTGGTGGAACCCGTACTATATAGCGACTATGCTTTACAAGTCCTTCATTGGTCGCTTTGAGGAATCCTGTGTATACCATAATCATCTCTAATTATTTGCAACTTTCATAATTCGCAAGCAATATTGAGATCATCTTCATTATTTTGCCCAAAAATATCTAATGTCATAAACTATGAAATCAGCCTGAATCATTCATTTACCATTAGATTTTCATATTCGGCACCATCTTTGCCCTCGATAATACTTTCATAGCTGTCACCTACATGCTTCTTTAATTTAATGGTGTTAGTTTTATTTTCCTTCCAAACTGTCATCTCCACACCAAGAATTTCCTCTAGGTTGCAATCTTTTTCAATACATCCTAGTTACTACTTTACTTCTGACCCGCCATGTCTCACGTCTACCTCATTATTAAGAGTTCTAATCCTGAAAATACGTTTTGGTGTTTTGGATACCTTAATCAGCTGTATCGTGCTGGACGACTCAGGTTGTAGTTCTTTTTCCGAGACTTTCGATCTCGACAAAGACTCCACAACAGCTGCTCTCGCCTCGGTTGTAGGATTTCGGAAAGGTGATGCATCAAGTCTCATTGTAAATGTAACTATAATCTTCTATCTGTATATATTTCTTAATAAAATTGTTTTTGATGGCTGTTTTTGTTTTATTTTCTGATTGACCAATAGCACAATCGGATTTGTGGGAAGAAGTTATAATCAACTAGCGTAATGATTTTAACCAAGCATGTGGATCGTACTTGATAACAATTGATTGTCGGTACGCAATCCATCAATTCAAGCATTGTCAAAAATTTATGAAATGATAATAAGATCTGATTTAAATGTTTTCTTACTGAGTTGCAAGGTAGCCTATACTAAAGATTCACGGGTGAACTGACAGGATGTAGCCTCAGCGCAGCTAATTAGGCATTCCTCGAGAGTAGTTCTCATATATCCCTCAACTGCAGCAAGCGAGATCAATTAACATCGTCGACGCTAAAATTTTCGAATTGAATAATTTGTCAGTCAACTTTCTATGCATTATGCTAACGGTAAGCCTGTTCTGTCATAATTACATTGTAAATGACAGGTAGGCTGCAAGTTAGCCTATAGTCCTAGCCTGCGCACAAAATTAATCAATGTACAACTGTAAGAATATCGGACTATATGCATGAACTTCAGTGTAGGCCTAATTTTTGTTCCCGTCTTGCATTTATCACAGGCTACCTACACTTCCACCACGTCACATGCGGGCATGCTCAGTGTTCGGCAGTTGGGTGCAACACTGCTGCAACCACGTTATTGCCCCTTTACACACGTAGCATTTGGGGAGTTGCAATACATATGATCAGCGACACCGCACGTCGAGTAGTTGGAGCAGACGTGTAGAAGATCAAGCTGCGGGACTCTGAAGTTAAGGCTACAAAAAATGGGCAATGTTGCCTATTGTTAGAAATATTCACTACAGCCTTTTCGCAAGAATGCGTGCACAGCATGTGCATGAATTGCTCAAAGTCAGCACGATTGGTATGCATTATGTATATGGAGCACATATCTTTGAGTTGTGCGTGCAAAACACGTGTCATCTTTCGGCAATGTGATGAATTTCACTTCGGTCGCTAAAAAGGCAAATATAACTATTGCACAAACAATAGGATATTTATGCGAAATCTGATGAAAGTGTATCATGGAGGTAAGACTAAAAAGGCAAAATTGTGGGCTATTTCTCCCCTAGATAGGTTTGGTAGCGCTAGAAATAAACTCAGAATCCGGATATTTGTCAATTTTTTTGAATCAGATTTGTTCTATGGTAACAAATGTGAACTTCAAACTTATATTTCATTTAATGTCAAAACCTAGCAAGGCCACATGTACGCCCTCCTTAAGTAAGATGCATCTATTTTGGAAGCATGTGGCTTTTTTACTGCTGCGCGAACAGCGATTTTGTCGTTTACTCTTGAGCCACGTTGAATTCCTTGCAACCGAAAGTGGCACGGTTGCTACTTCTACTTCAATAAATGGAATTTGCAGTATTTTAGCCTGACATGCGCGTCACTAATTGACTGAAAAGCCATGAGTTATTATTGACAAAATTATATTGAATTTGTTCAACCTATGAATAAGTAAGAATGGCCTCAGCTATTGACATAAAAAGTCCGTTATTCCGGACCGAAAGTCGACCAATTTTCGAACAAGGAAGAAATAATAGTTCTAAATCCAATACATATATTTTACGAAAACAGATTTTACATGATGTAAGCATCATTATCAATATAGAAAAATATACGAATGTATTTAAACTTGATGGTAGTATGTATTTGAACCCTTATGGTACCAGTCATCCCATGAAAGAAATTCACTTGACTCTCACAACATTTATTGGATAAAAAGCGCCGAAGACGACTAACAAAGTGTGTAAAAAATGCTACAAATGCTCATCGAGGTCCATAGCCGAAACCTCGACCACCTGGAGGAGGTGGCAGCCCTCGACCAAAACCTTGCATCGGAGGACCTGGCGGCATTGGTGGTCGTGGCTGCATCATACCCATCGCTGGTCCACCTACCCCTCGAATTGGTCCACCAAGACCTGGGGCTGGCCCTCCCATTGGAGGTCCGCTAGGCATGCCACGACCAGCTGCTCGTCCCATTCCTGGTCCACCTTGAGCCATTCCCGCGGCTCCTGGAAGTGGCACTCGTGCTGTATCTTCAGGTGGAGGTGGACCGTCAACTGTCATTGATACTAAATTTTCTCCTCGAAGGAGAACAAAACCCAGGGCTCGCTTTTGTTCTTTCTCTTCTTTTTGATTCCTCATTTTGATCACTCGAAATTCATCACAGTCCGCGAGTATAAGATTCATATGCTTATCAAAAGCTTTGAACGTTCCAATAAACGTTCGACCATCCTGGAGAGTGCATCTCATCCGGTAATTGAGATGTTGCATGATCTTCGCATTTTTGCTGACAGGCTGAAAACAAAACAAAAATTAATTAGCTACATGTAGGAACTCAACATAACATAATTCTCTCACGTTCATAAGAAAATCAAACATGCAAAACATTTGTAGTTGACAATTGTGACTACTTTTAACATGCCGTACATGAAGGATATCGGCATATCTATGGTTGAAGTGAAGATTACTCGCAAGACATCGTTCAATTGAATATTTAATAATGCTCAATTACATTTCGTATACTGCTGCAAGACAGTGGCAGACGCAGTTGATCATTTACGCTCGATCAATCGTGCGACGGAATCAATTGTGATTTTTTGCTTTGTGATATTAATGAAATTTGCTTGATGAGGAAAATACAAGGCTGAATTCCTACTCTATTTCAAAGTGAGAGATAATTGTGGTGTATAGAAATTTGATACGCAAGTACACAGGGTTTCCGCGGTTTTCAAGGATCGTTTTTCCAGGAGCCTTCTAATTATATTTCCAGGAGGTTTACATAATTTAATTTACAAGCGGATTTTACATAATTCGTGATATAGCCTATACCAAATACAAGTTATTCGCACTACATATGCAAGAGAGACTTCAGCCTTAATACGAATCACGAGTGAATCTGACCAGTCCTTAAAATTCATGAATTCTGGTCCTATGATTTGGAACGGCTTATATATTTCAGGCACTCAAAGTACGATGTCACAATGTGGCTCAAACGTGCATTTATTTTAAACGTGCATTTCATTTTTTTGGCTTGCCCATGAAAACTCCTCGGTATTACAAAGTACATTGAGCGTAAAATCAAGACAAAAATCTGATAAAAAGGGATCTGACGTATTTATTTCAATTCATCTTCTAATTTGTTCATTTGTCCTTCAAGCGCATCCTCCCTATGTTAATTTTCGGCAACAAAAAAGCAGTTAAAGAACAAATAGATACTTCATAATACACTCACTTCACTGAGCAAATGTCGTTGCACATGTATATAGTCAGTCGTGTCATATGAGATAATCTCCAAAAATAAATACTAAAAATTAGGGCTGTGGGCGGTGCACCGGTTCTCGTGCCGGTGCACCTAAATTTACCAATTTCGATCAAATTGATGCTTTACTGTAAAGCTTGAATTACAATTGACTCATTTTGTGTTATCTTAGTCACAGTAAATAGAGAGCATAATATTTTAAGCATACAGCATAATTAATCCAACTAGGAGAACATTACTCAATTCTAATTATCAAATAAAGTCAAGCTTCATGATAATCAAACCTCAAATATCAATTCACTTCACAATAAATTTCTACATCAGGAAAATGAAACCTTTTGAAAATCACGGTTATCTCATTCAAAACGATGTATTTCCTGATGATGAGAGAAAATGTGAAAGTTGACGACAATTCGGCAATTAAAGTTCATGGTAAGTCATTTTAGACCACAAAATCCCGATTCAGAATTTTGAGATCTCAGTGAATACAGAATAAGCCTACCCTGCAGTTGCTCCTCTTGCTAAGATGAAGGTCTTGGCATTCCAGTGGCCAGGTATTCGTCCGAAAGATTTCCTACTTGACCGCTTGAAGCCGATCGTAATGTCGAAATCATGACTTTCCGCACAGTAATTTGCAGTCGTGACATTGCTTCGAACCTGTCTACATTTCCTGATCTGTTCAGTTATTTTGAAAAAGAATAAAAAATAAACTCCTTCTTTGCTGTATATCATTTTAAAATGAATCAATTAAAAACCCAACGTTTCTTCCGCCACTGACTTAGCAAGTCAGTCATTATTATTCTTTCAATCATTCTTTGTTGCATATCTACTTTATTTCTATTTTCATCTAGTTTTAAGGAGTTTTATTAGAACTATCAGACAAACGCACAAGTGTGATGACAGTCAAGAAAGAAAAATAGACTTGAAGAATGCCTTTGCAAGCATGCTTCAAATTTTTTAACATTGTTAGAATTTTCCCTACTATCGTACTCGATAAAATTTGCATTGAATTCTAGAAAATGTAAATATTTCGCATGAAGGACAGAGACCGTGCCTACAAAATTTTGATAATTTAATTGACTGTCTAGACGACAATTCCACGACAATCTAGAACGCAAAGCAATTTATATTTCGTCTATGCTTAAAGTGCTTCAGGGAAACTTTTCCAAATTTTCTGTGCAACGGTGCCGCAGGTGCGGTTAGCGCACAGCCCTAAATACAAGAAAAATGAATACAATATTCAAGGCTTCATTTCAAATCCATATCTGCCGGTATTCAAAATGTTCCAATGCACGAGTGTTTCTTTTATAGACTACGGATTGCAATAAAAAGAGCGTTAATTAAATTTCCTGAATCAAAAAAGACTGACAAGAATGTCTTTACAATGTATAGCTAGACATTTCTTTCACTGCAAAACCCAGAATGTGAATGAATTCATTACATTAACTTTGCATGAATAGAAAAATTCCATTAAAATTTCTAGTGATCAAGTAGAAATGCCTTCACTTATCTACCATGTCTATAAAATTCCAGGAGTTTGCAGGAGGTTAGGTGAAAATTCAAAATTCTGAGGTTCCAGAGCCCTGGAAAACCGTTTTCGAATTTCCAGGAGCGCGGAAACCCTGAGTGCACCTATGCGCCCAAGATAATATATGGCTAGGATAGGAGTTGCGGTAACGCTCTGTTAATTCATCATTTCCTTTCCATAGAGAATTGCCATTGAAGGTGTACAACATTTACCCAAAGATTTGGGGTAATAACGAAACAGACCCTGGGTAAAAAAAGGACACATTTAACTTCGTCTTAACTGAAAAATTGCACGCAAATCTAGCAGTCTTATTACAATTGATTATTTTCATAGTCTCGAATTCATTTCTGATTAATTACTTATGGCAAACATGATTGCATAATAAACACGTAGGTCTACTCGAAATATGTTTCACAATATGAATTCATGGACCATATTATTTCACAGAAGAGGTTATCTTATTTTTCTGTGAATATATGCCACTCTGTTTTGCAGCGATTACTACTACCTTTGTTTTATAATCAGATCAGTGGTACATAAAATACCTTACATGCGCGTGCTTTATAGGAAACATGCATTCACTGGGACTCCTGCGATCTGGACATGACAATCAAGAAACATATGGCCACATACAATGAATGTTACAATTTGGGCCATCACATTGCACGTCGAAGTTAACTTTGAAAAGTTGGACAAATAGCAGCTCAATTTGCTTGACGCGAGTACAAGTCGCCATTAGGAGCAAGAAAGGGGAAATATCAATCTTGTATATACCTAATACAAATTATCAGCAAAGAATAAAGGAACATTAGAATAATGACCTCCTGGAAAACATGACTTCGTTATTTCATTCAAATGAAGTTAATGCTCCTGTGACTCTCTTCATATTTTGTCAGAATATTTTTTCCGTAAATTTGTCACACCAAAAACACATTTTGGTAAAAACACATTTAGAATAAGCACACATTTTGTCACTTTATTTTGAGATGAAAATTTGTCACACGTGTCATATCGGCCCACCCCTGGAGTGGACTGTTAGAACTGGCGTGGAGTCTGAAGGACTCCTAGATTATTTTCAATAAAGCTTAAGAAATCTTGACAACACCGAAAATTTGCTTTGACAGCTTTTGAATGTCAAATTACAGGGAAATCGCAAGAAAATCTTCACTCTTTACTTGCAACAAGGAATTATCCAGATGCTGCAACCGCAATTCTGATGAAATGAACGTTGTAAATAGTGGGTATGAATGAGGAATCGGAAAAACTTTGAATCGCACTTTTGATAGCAGTATCATAAAATCGCAGAGATACATGACATGAAGTTGTTAAGGGTAGGTTGGCAGCTCTGTGTAGGCCTTCAGTTCTGACCTTGTTTTATTGATTTTCTTTCAATTCAGAAATTAAGTCGATCACTAGCACTCATCTTGCATCAAAAATTGAAATTCTTCTGCTTGGGTATATGCAATTCCATGGACAGTACGGATCCCTAGTTATTTATTTCGTGTCTTTCATTATAGTCATTCGTGCTATAGAGGCTAAAACAAACATAATGCAAATAGACAATTCCATAACTGTCCGATTGCAAGTTTGTGGGTTCCAATACACACATATACACGGTCATGGATTGGTGAATATAGGTTCTGGCAACCGAAGCTTGCAACAAAATAGGTCGATGCAAGTTTTTTTTATCCTTATCATCGGTCTATTGCAGAGCGACATAACTTCAAGATCCTCAACACGCTCTTCAAGAAGCCGTGTGTGACAGTTGCATGCTTTCAGCCTTATCAGCTGATTGTGGATAGTGATCCCATCTGTTTGAATATCTCCCAATATAACAAACTCTCTTTTCCCAATATTTGTTATCCCATGGCTTTGTAGAACGTCAAAAGATTTTGTGTCAACTTTTTACAGCAAATCATGCATTGTTGGTTTTTGTTTAAACTGTTGCATGTCGCTATTGTCCTGTGTTCACGGAGTGAACTGATATTCACCCATTGTTCGATATCATATAAATAAAGTGTCTCCACACAGACAAATCACGGACGTGTGAGAGTTAATAAGACTTGCTGTCTTCTAACTCAGTATCTCAGAGTGGGCTCTAGCACCGTGACAACGTCGCTGGACCTGGATATCTCCAAATGCAGAAGCAAAGAATGAGATCGATTATATCATGTTAAATAAGATGGATATCTTCTCAGACGTTTCAGTTATTAATAAGTTGAACACAGGAAGCGACCACAGGATGTTACGAGGTAAGGTTAGGATAAATACTAGATTTGAAAGACCAAGGATGGTCTCCCAACCGGCAAAAGTAAATGAAAATGAGTTGCAGCACCAGAGAACTGAATTCAAGGTGGAACTCCGTAACAGATTTTCCGCCCTGGCCTCCATACAAGAAGGGAATTTGGATGAATATGAGAATGATATTATAACGATCATCCACGATGCTGCCATAGCTGCCGCAGGCCAGCACAAGAAGTTTGATAAACTGACAGTGGTTACCGTACCAAACATCTGAAAAACAAGAGAAGGGAGATGAAGAGAAACGGCTCAACAAGAAAAAACATCGAATGTGCAGAGACCTGTAAAACTCTTAGACAGAAAATGGCGGACGATATCAAAAGTTTCAATCACTCTTCAATCAAATAAAGTTTCAACAAATCTTGGAGGCAATCGAAAACTATAAAAGCCTCAAGCAAACACGACGGGGCCAGTGTCTATGGAAGTCTATTCAGTTTATTAGAAGAGGATGGACGCTCATCTAGAACGAATTGATTATGGAACGATGCGTCGAATTCTACGAAGATCCCAATCAGCTTACTTCCCATCATATACAAAGTATTTTCTAGTGTACTTCTACAGCGAATTATCGGTGCGCTTGACTTTCATCAACCAAGAGAGCAAGCATGTTACAGGTCAGGGTTTCCTACCACTGACCATCTTCAAGTCATCAGCCAATTGGCGACGGAATACAGCATTCCCCTCTGTTTCGCTTTTGTCGACTATGAGAGAGCCTTCGACAGCATCGAGTTCGGACCCCTATTCACAGCACAGCTGAATCACGGAGTTGAAGATGCTTACCTTGACATTCTGAAAAACATCTAAGACGAAGAAAACTACCGTACCTCTCTACGACTCCACACTAACAGCAGAAAGTTCAACCTATGTCGAGGTGCCAGACAAGGTGACTCTTCACTTCATGTCTGGAAGATGCAGTAATCAAAAAGATCAACTGGGAGGGCAAATGTATCAACATCGATAGAGAGTTCCTGTCCCACCTCATATTCGCTGACGACATGGTCCTAATTGCCAGTTCCACGGAGGAGTTGCAAACGATGCTTCGGGATATCCACGACAACAACCAGCCAGTCGGACGAAAGATGAATTATGCCAAGATCATGTGTAACAACTCCGTATGAAAGACCGACGTCATTATCAATGGAAAGAAGATTGAAGAAATCAACAAATATGTATACCTTGGCCAGATGCAGACTAAAGATCACAACCAGTTGATGGAATTGCGGCGAAGGATCACTCGGGTGGAATGCCTTCCGGAAGCTTGGCGATATCATGCGAGATAAGTTCCCATGAAATTAAAGAGAAAGGCATTCAACGGATGTGTTCTTCCTACCATGACATGACAGCGAAGCATGGTCGCTTAATGATACACAATTGGAGAAGCTCGTAAAATGAAGCGTATAATGATGGGAATTACACTTCATGACAAGAAGAGAGCAGATCCCAGCGATCCCGGATCAAAAATTTTATGATTTCATGACCAATTCTAGAAAATGTCATGACCACACGGAATGATATATGGACGTTTAACGCATATCTAACACATGATATTATCGGTCTAGACACTGATCAGTCGGCACTTTCAATTTTCTTTGCTACATTTATGACGGCATTGTCATAAAACAATCCTTCAGCTGATCGTGGTGAACGGTAGAGCCAGTAAAATGGCTGCCAATTTTAAATATGATGGCCTCGGCGTCACACGAAAGGGACTCAACTGCAGATTTAGCCGCATTATGAACAATGTAAGCGGGACATCCTACAGGGTGCTGTGAGGATCCTAAGGTGATTGAGAGAATGAACTGCAATTGAAAGGACGAATTGGGGTTTCCCCAAAGGACAATGTTAACAAAGTGAGGACTGTCCTTAGCACAGACCTGCCAACCTTGAAACATGAAAATCCGGGACAAATTTTATTACCTAACTACCCGCGTATAGGAAGATACCATGTATAGGACGCAGTGGATATTTGACCCCAAAAGCGATGGAAAGACTGTGTGCCTGCGTATAGGACGCATCCTCATTTTAATCCTTAATTTCCATTATTTTTTATAGAAACGGTATCATTAAGTTAAGTCATCTCCATTCAATTGCTACGATCGCAGTGTGTGCTGATTCATGACTCACTCATCCTGTCAGTCAAAAATATTGACATATTGATAAATATTGACAAATATTGCAAGAATGATTATGCATAATTGACGTTTACAAGTCAACAGTATGGTCTCAAGTCTCTTCAACAGAAAGATCAGTCTGAAAGCAAGATCATAAGATACATCCCACTTTATTAACAGCATTCGTCGCAAAAAACTGGAATGCAAATTTGGAAAACACTTACTACCTTTTAAACTCAATAGAAGGAAATACATCCGGGCTACATAATGATTAATAAAAGACATCAGCGTGAAAGGACAATGCCACTAAGAAATCCACAAACTTCATCATGCATGTTTCCTTATCTTAGGATTGCGCGCGCAGCGCAAATTTTTGAAATATGCGTTCTTAAACGATCTAGAATTCATCTTAGGTCAATAAATTTAGAATCCGGGACAGCATTTTAACTTTTCCGGGACATCCGGGATAGCTCCAAAATCCGGGACTGTCCCGGAAAATCCGGGACAGTTGGCAGGTCTGTTAGCAAGCAAGGACGAATGGCAACTCTAATCACAAGGGTAATGGTTTAATTCGAATAACATACTTATTTTTTATTTAGCGTGATATGTATGCTTACTATCATCACAGAAAACATATTTGGGACGTGAGTTCATCAACACTTACCATGTTGGGGACTTATCCTACCAACGATTAAAAATATATATTAACAGGATGAAGAGAAAGCACGCTTCGTATTACTCAAATGTTTGTTTATAGCTTCTTATATTAAAAGACATCCAAGTAAAATAGACAAACAAAAATATTGTCTGAAACAAAAGTCAAGAACGAGGAGTTTCTGACCTGCAGAACCCATTCATTCTCACAAAGCGCCATTGCATAGATCACAATGGTGGTGCGCATTGTGCAATGAATCGTCCGTTTTTTGTTGTGATTCCTTTACCATCAGATTTATGCTACTGAGTACTCTTCGGTCTTTCTGTGTATGAGTAATCCTTCATCTCTTTCATAAATGTAATTGACTGTAAATCAGCTAGTAGTTAAAAACTGATTATCTCCTCTTCAAATGTGCAGGCAAAAGCTTTTGCAGAGGATGTACTCGCTCAATGCATAGAGCAAGCACATATCACTATGTATCTCAGTTGCCTTTTTCTCATCCTCTATTTCATGAACTTGTTTACATCATACGAATTTGCATCATGCAGATCTTCAAAGCTGCCATGAAAGCATTTCATTTAGGCCACCGAGTACGTCAGACTAGCCACCGAGCCATGGTGCTTGTGTATCAAGCATTCATGCTTAAATACAAAAGAAATAGCCCAAAGAGCATAATTGATATGAATACCCTTTGTCTCATTGCCATTGTTTGTTTTACTACTTGAAAGTATTAGTCCTCAAGATGCGTTGTCATTACGAAAAATTCAGTTTGTCGAAACATAGTCCACGTTCATTTTCTAGCAAGTGATACTCTGCGTGGAAATTCAGGTAAATTGTAATTTCTATGGATTTTAAGCATAGTTAACTTTAGTTAGCTCCTTTTCGACAATAGAGGAGTCTGAAAACTTGAATCTCCTTTTTTTTGATTGAATCTTGCTATGAGCAACCTCTTTGAATGTGCTGAGAATTTCCAGATTGTATTCTTGGAGATATAGGTCAGCCCTGAGTACCTCTATCCACAGGAATACAACATGAATACTGGATGTTTTTCAAAGAATTTCATTATGAGCAGAAGTGTGGTGAGAAGAAATAATTGAGCCTGTATTACAGCTAAAATACCGCTTAGGGATTATATGTAATCATTGTAATAATTTGTATAGGCATTGCATGAATATCTTAGCTGTCTGTTGAAATTCTTCAGTTCAATTCGGAAATTCTCAAGTCCATAGCTTTTTTTATTCCGAAGAAACCACATTCATTTCTTGACATCGGAATTCATGGAATGGCCACGAAATCGCTTAAGCGAACATATAGAAATAGGAGGACAAGCGTAATATTTCAACCATCTGAAGTTGCCATCGTCAGAAATTTGTATACGCTCTAACTCCTGAATGAGATTCAAATTACAAAAACACATTGAACATTAGTAGACTACAGGGGTCGCATGCAATCCCAGAACAAACTCCACGGAAAAGAAAATCAGTAGATACCTTCTGCTCTGCTCAGACTACTGAATTACCGTACTTGTTCATTTGTTATAGTAGCGTTTCATAAACTTTCATTTTTGTTTTTGTAATTTGAATCATACAGGAATTACAAAGCAAATACATTTCTGACGGTGGCCACTTCAGATGATCGAAATATAAATTTTGTCTTCTTCTTTCTATCAAAGGTGCCATTAATTTCTAGTTTGTCGAATCATCCGTCCTTATTAGGATGAAAGCACTTGGTTTATATCTGTATTGTATTTTTTAGCACTTATTTTTTTGTGTTTTTTGTATTCATTTATGGAGCATCATTATGAGATAATGATAAATTCGAGCAGCTAAGTCCAAATTTTAAAAGATAGCCTTGATTTTTTACATGTACGCTACCTGAAACTAATCGAAGTAGAATTTCATGTTGTTAATTTCATTGTGTTGCTAATTTCATTGTTGTTAATTGCATTCACGACATGGTTTAAGATGCTTTGGTGGACAATCGATCCCCGCTACTTGCCTTAATGTCGGCGGTCACAATTGTGACGTGTTATTTATTCATTGATTATTATTGCCTTGACAACTGATGTGTGGTGGTGAGGGTTTGATCCTGCCAACTGACAGAGTCGCGTAAGTGGCTCGTAGCTCAGATGGTTAGAGCACAGGTCTAGTTAACCTTGGTCGTAGGTTCGAATCCTACCAGCCGCACATCTTTTGCATGGAAATTTGATCTATCGTTCGATCTATCTAATTTCATTGTTGTTAATGTTATGTTGCACTTTCTCATGCATGAAATTTGGAGGATTTTCCTAACAGTTAAATAATTAAACGAGAGGGAGATCATGTCGAAAATCGAGGAGGAAGACAAGTTGCCTTGGAGACATTGTCATGACATAGATATCTGGAGTGATGGCTCAGTTCAAGGCAGGTTTAAAATGGGAGCAGGAGCGGCCAATATCTACTTAGCAGGAGACAAGTTACCATTGCTAAAAACTGTGACTCCCGCTATTCTTTAGGCTTTATTTTTTGCTGCAGAACTTGTGGGCCTAAATCTACTAACCATATCTGCTATCAAAAACTGAAGCAGATACTATCATATCTGCTTCGTCAACTTGAAGGGAAATTACTCACCTGCATAGACTCACAATCTATTGATCGCGGCACTGCAGAATGTACCATTACAACAAGACGCACAACACTAGAGCGTTTACTTATCGAGGCAGCAGACGAAACGCTTTAGCGTGCACTTTGTTGCCGCACATTGCGTTATCGACGGAAATGAAGAAGTCGACAAAGATGCGAGTAGGTTGAAGAAGTTGACCAAGAAGAGGCCATACGGTCCCCAAAGCTCAGTATTTGCGTAGACCATGCAAAAAATTAAATCAAAAATGGAGCACAAGCCTTAGAAATGACACAGTGAGAATCTGAATTTCAGTGAGAGTCCGAAGTGACAGAGGACCACAACAAAGAGAATCTCCGTCTTATAAAAGCGTAGGAAATAAGAGACCATTGTCTTCTCGCTTAGCTCAGTTACCGAGAGTCTAGATGGCTTCGAAAGTTCCGCCGAAGGATTGGCAAAGTAGCCGACAAATTTTTTGGATGGTGCAAACAAGCCCCGGAATCCATCGATCTTTTCATGGAAGGCTGCAAGAATTCTGAGGTTTTATGAATTAAGAATTTTGCACTTGTAGTTGCCTAGGAGCACAAAATATATATCTTGTATTTAAATATCAATGGGATAAAATGGAGTAATGAACTAGTAGTCCATAAAACTGGATGTAAAAGATGAACATATTTATATATGCCAAACTTATCGAAATCAGGAGAATACCGAAGAAAATCGCGGCCCTATCAATAAACTGTCCGAGGATCAGCTTATCAGTGGAGACAACAAGCTCTGAGGTATCTAAAAATAGTCTCAGTGTATACCGGTTGGACTTCGCTGCGAAGACAGGAAATTCTGTGAAGGGTTGACGGTAAGATGTCTATCTTTCGCTAGACAATCGATTTCCCTGTACGATCATGTTTTGGATCCAAAAAGCCATCATGATATTGACTTATTGACTTTGATCAAACTGTTTGTCATGTTGCGTTGCAACAAACGACATGTTTTGCCACCAAATTCAATCGACGAGCTCGATGTTGAATGACCTATGGTAATGACGAAGAGATTCAGTCTGATGATACTTGCACACACTGTTCACGATTATTCGACGATTATATAAAGAGCTGTATTCGCTTCTGTCGAAACTCGCATTTGGATGACTAATGTTACCACACGGCAATGCTGACAGAAATTTTAAATATGTAGCGAACAACTACACGAAAATTCATAACCGAATTGAAGAGGAAAGTCTTCCGTCGGTCCTTTAAGTGGAAAGCTGCTTAAAATTCAACAACCTTACTGCGGGAACTTTTAAACTTTCAACGGCGCTCATAGAGCTGCCCCACAATGCCACGGCGACGTATGAAACCCGACTGGCAGTGAAAAAAGAGAGCAGGAAGAAGAAAGGATGAAATTACAAGGAGAGGATAAAGCAAGGAAAAAAGACGACTAAGCATTATTCGTGAGAAAAAAAGAAAAGAAAGAATTTGAAAATATGAGAAAGCGAAAGCAAGAAGGGACAAGAGCTAATGACGCGGACATGAAGTAAAAGCAATTAGATTTATAGAGGAGGCCAAGCGTGTGGATGAAACTGCAGAAGAACTGGATAAGCGCAAACTGAAGCTGATTAAAGGATGGTCATCCCGTCAGCATCCGAGTAGGCCTAGTCAAACGTACGAGAATTATGATCCATAGACAGTTTGACACAACTCTTCTTGATGTCATGAACGTTTTGATGACAATTCTGTCCAAAGAACGTTTCTCTAAATTAAAATTGAAATTAATGTTTTTGAGATGTTTATTCAGATTGAAATCTTTATCCAATAGACGCTTTGTCTTTTAAGAATTTTTTTCTTGGTTTTCAAGATGTATAATCTGTTAATACACATGTGTTTGAAATTAAGCTCGCATGCTTAGTGTTTTGTTTGAGGATTATGGTGTTATCTACTACGCACTTTTTTATGAATTTCTTGAGTGGTACTTACGCTGTAGTGTGCACATCCCATTCCTTCATAGCATAAACGTAAGATAATTGAAAATTTCGCTTATTTTCCATTGTTAAATTGTGAACTATTATATCAAATATCTTGGTAGTTTACATTCTAATTATTAAACGCGTAGCTTCATGCTTTGATGTCACCATAAATACCGTCAAGTTGGTGTCTAAAAGTCAAATCATCATGAGATGATGACAAGCATAGCATTAAGATGTTAGATAATAGGATCAGAGGACTAGATTGATTGCATCTCTTTCCTTTAACTAGTGGCTTCCAAAGATCTGTAATAAAAACGCATCTACGGTAAAGTCGGATGTACGCGTACATCCAGTCCATCAGCATGCAGACAGCTCAACGCATTGTTAGCATCAATCGTGCCAGCTGCCATCCTCCATCACATATTGTCTGCTATCTCAACATGTCCACTATTCGTCTTCTGATGGAGAATTATTACCATCTCCGGGCTGGCGCCCCACAAACATATCTTAACCTTCCCGGGCAGGTTAAGAAACGTGTCAAGAATCTTGCGGGTGTAACCTCGCTAACGAGTTGCAGCCGCTTTCCGTCAGATGGAATGTGCTTCACTCATTCTCTTCTACAGACATCTCTTGGGTAGAGGCAGCTCTGCAACAAATGAGTGCGTACCCAAACCTAAGATCCTCTTCAGAAAAGTGATGCAAGTGACTGTTGCTCTTTGTGATGTTTGCTATTTCTTATGTTGTGTAACTTGTGTTATATTGCTAGTAATCATGCCTTGTAAGACTTCCAGAATGACCTTATAGACCTCATGAAATGATAAATAGGGACAACATTTGTTGTTAGAGCCATGTATTGTATCAGCAGCAGACATACAGTGTCAACCCAATTTATCTATTTTTTTCGGTCAGTAAGGTAATTCGAGGTCACATGATGACGTCAAAGGCTATTTTTAGCACAAGACTGTTGTTATTTTATTATATTGTCAAAATGAAACATTTATTTTGATAAGAACATGTATTACACGGTGAATGGAAAATATGCAAAAGTTTATATCCCCAGACTAGTCAAGGTGATGAGTTTGTGTCTTTAATTCTACTGAGGTCGTTCATAAAATTATTCCTGGTGCCCTTTTTTTACATACTCGTAACAACGCAATGCTAAACTATCATATCTAACAAGAATTGAGATTTTTTCGAAAAACATCAATTGTAGAAAATCGGTAAAATATAGGCTCCGAACTGCAATATGTATGATGAAAACCCGATCACTCATGGTTGACACTCGCATAACAAACTGCTGATAACGAATCTTCCGTATTAAAACAACGGTTTTAAAATGTATGTTTGAATGTAACATATAATTTAATGAAATAAATGTATGAGCATATGAAAGGTAGCTCTTCTGAAATAAGAATGCATGAACATCTCCTAACGGAACAAATTTCAGAAATATTTATGGAATTAGAATTTAATTCATGTTGGCAGCAAGATGAAGCCGTTCATATTCGCGATATTGACAGTAAAGGTGAAATGAATGACCATCTTGTGACGTGATTTCTTGTATATATGTACTGCTTCATTGCATTATTTTTTTCATGTCACTGATGATGAACAATTTGACTCGAACTGTTTGATCCTCGTAATGAATGGTTCTCGGAATATTATATATGAATCTGGTTTTAGATATTGATGAAAACGTCTCTGTTATTCAATGTTTATTTTGTGGCTTTCCCTAGGAAAGTTTTAAAAAGGCCATTTTGACTTGACACCCTTTTCAACAAGACCGGAAAAATTATCAAGGTAAAATTCCTTTAAAAATATCGCTTGGTGTAGTTTGTTTACTACAAAGACAAGTATGAAACAGCTGTGTAACGAAAATTGTATTCTATATTTACTTGAATTACATTTAGAGACTCAACATTTTCCCCCATCTGTCTGTAGAATAAATCTGCCGTCTCAAGGCAGAACACCGTAAGTCGGAAAAACACTATTTGTCAGAAAACGACTAAACGCGTTTATGTTTCAATTGACTGACTGAAGTCCATTATAAACTATTGGCTTGCTTTCTTTAGTTGATCAAGGTATGTAATTATATATTATGGTGAAAATTTATTGATATTGATTTATTGATCTATTTAAATCGATGTACGGTGATTTGCCTTGTAATATCAACATTTTTCTACGAACTTTCTATAAGGCAGAGCACCGTAAGTCAATACTTACGGTGGTTTGCCTTGTAATATACGAGTATCTCACTTAGACTATTCGGGAAATTATCGTAATCATTTCTGTAGACGAATGATAAGTTCGCACTAAGAATTTTAGATGATTTTTAAACTTTATATAATTTTTTCAGGAAAAATGAAAAAGACCCTTACATTTCAAACAAGTGATTTTTATCTAAAATTCCAGTAACGAGTATGTAATCACGCATAGGTACAGTCAAAAATACGAGTACACGAAAAATCTTCTAAACAAAATCTATATCTGCTGCATGTCTGCAAGGTTATCATGTTCGTCTAAGTTTTTCCAAAAACACTGACGAGACGTTGGCATTAACGGACACAATGTCTGTACGATGTTCCTCTTTTGGCCGTTGCCACTCCCCGAGGCAATCCCACGGAACTGGGAATGACCGCTGCAAGTGCAGACTTTTTAAATATTGGAAACTTTGTGGGCGCCTCATCTTCATTGTGCGTCAGATACACATTTGGCTGACCGACATCTCTCAGAAATTGAATTCTTCTTATTTCCGACAGCTTTGGAATTGTTTGGTCTTTGTGGCCCCTTGTAATTACTGACTTGTTCGTAAGATCAGGCCATTTCCGAACTTCTGTAGCCTTTAACTCATGTGCTGCCAGACGATTTCCACGAAAAGATTCCTGAACAGCGTTCTGGAAATCCTCGAAGTCATAAATACTTCCGAGCTTTCTGACGGATTTTTCGATTCCTGCGTGAGCAGAATCTGCCGCCATGAATGTATGTCCAGCTTCTAGATATTTTATAGTAATTGCTTTGACGCACAGAACATCAGAATTCACGGCGAGCTGCAGCATGCTGAAAAGTACATAATTTTTGTTTTGACCGCAGCAATTATCGGTCCATAGCGTGAACTCATTTGCGTCTCTATGTAGCTCAAAAAATCGAAACCATGCCGATGCGATGTCTTCTGCGTCTCGACCTGTGATGCCTTCGTGCCATATTATCGCTACTCCTGTCGAGAAACTATCTTTTCCATCAGTTTTCTTGTCTGCTTTATTTTGCTGTGAGATGCTGCTGGACGTTGTTCCCTTGCTTAATCCTAGCTTTGCAAAGGTTTCGTTGAAAACGACGAGGCGTCTAGTGAACATACATGATTTAAATTGAGGGCATGATTGGTAACATCTGTACTTTCTGTAGATCGATCGATACTTTCACATGTTGAGGTTCATTCAATTCGTCCGGTCACTTCGGTATGCCTCCTTGATTTTGCCGCATGTTGAAGATGCTTCATGTGTTCTTCGCAATCGCCACAATCTTCAGAACAATCCATTTGCTTTTTATGCAGTTCGTTGATGGCACAAATCTCGCATTTTTCCGATCCTAATTTTGCGAACGAGATATTATATTCCTCGACGACTTTTAGATAAGTTACGTACCCGACTTTATCATCTGCACTTTGGCTTTCATTATATGCTTGGTGCATCTGAGCAACAGATATCTCGGGACTTAGATAAAGTCTGTCCGGTGCGTGTTTTCTGCGGTAGTGACTAATTTGTGGGTTATAACTCAATATATGTTCACGAATTTTCGTTCGTACAATCTTGTTCGCCGGCTCATGGCGTCCTCGTCTATCAGATGGAGCAGCTGTGTCGTTGTGAGCAGTGCAGCCAAAAACGGTTTTCAAAAATTGATCATTATTTTTGGTGTAGCCGAGCGTGGTCAAGAAGAAGGGTTTGCAAACCTCCCGGCGACCGCCATTCTCTTGAACAAGGAAGTATTTGTTCGAAGTTCTTGAAACTTCACCGCGCTTCATACGTGACGTGTAGGACAAAATGTAGTTGCGTCGACCAGATTGTCGAGATGCCAGAATTGTCGATTGATGTTTCGGCGATCATTTTGGGTAAAAAATTGACGACATTTTAATCGACAAACATTTGTACAACCGATGGCTTGCATGGGATGATGCTCCATATCACGTCGATTGCGTTCTTCTGGGTTTCGAATTCTTTTCCGAATTCTGGTATCCGAATTGTGGTTGAGGACAGCGCAAGGAGAGCTTGGCAACGGCGCGGCAGACGACAGCTCCTGGGAGGCGCATGGAGAGCTTGGCAACGGCGCGGCAGACGACAGCTCCTGGGAGGCGCAAGGAGAGCTTGGCAACGGCGCGGCAGACGACAGCTCCTGGGAGGCGCAAGGAGAGCTTGGCAACGGCGCGGCAGACGACAGCTCCTGGGAGGCGCAAGGAGAGCTTGGCAACGGCGCGGCAGACGACAGCTCCTGGGAGGCGCAAGGAGAGCTTGGCAACGGCGCGGCAGACGACAGCTCCTGGGAGGCGCAAGGAGAGCTTGGCAACGGCGCGGCAGACGACAGCTCCTGGGAGGCGCAAGGAGAACTTGGCAACGGCGCGGCAGACGACAGCTCCTGGGAGGCGCAAGGAGAGCTTGGCAACGGCGCGGCAGACGACAGCTCCTGGGAGGCGCAAGGAGAGCTTGGCAACGGCGCGGCAGACGACAGTTCCTGGGAGGCGCAAGGAGAGCTTGGCAACGGCGCGGCAGACAACAGCTCCTGGGAGGCGCAAGGAGAGCTTGGCAACGGCGCGGCATCATCTTCATCACATAAAGTCGCGATTAGATGAGCTGCTTCGTTCACTGAGTAATACCTGAAAGGAAAAAGGAAACAGATTGAAGCATCTTCTTTCTAATAAATTAATAGAATTAACTAACAATCTAAGAAAGTCTGAATTACAAATGCATGATTCAGTGCTATGAAGTTGATTATTCGGCTAAAGAATTCATGCTACTTTCAGCACAATGCTTTTAATTTGAAATCCTAATAAATGAATTATAATGATGCGATGCACGCTGATTAAAGCGAATCAAGTAGCAATCTTCGAACAATTAATTTTTCAAAATGCAAATAATTGGCATCAGCCTCGGTGGTCAAGATGCTAAAGCGCAGCGCGCAGTGTCAAATCAGTCCACGGTTCAAATTGCTTTTTGACATAATTAATGCTAAGAGAGTAACACGAACAAAAATTTTACGCTGCATTATATCAATATTGAAATAACTTCCTCAATGTCAATATTATATACACAGAGTAAACACATTAGCAGAGCAGACGAGACATCGTACATAACATACCAGCAGATGGAATTCGATTATATGATTCGAAAAAAATTATTGATCTACTTTAAAAATGTCTTTTATTGAAAGTGCTTTTTTCATGACTTATCAAATGCATGTATGTAAGATCTACGCCAGTATGTGTGTTCACAATATGCAATGCTTGCTCACATATTAAGGCATAGGCAATATACAGGCTAATTAATTATCAATAATTAGTTGAATTCCATAACTTACCGTTTTCTCCGTTTACTGCAACGAATGGACGCCATATTCGAAAGAAAGTGAAGTTGAATTACGCGCCGATCGAGGAATAAACAAAATCAGGAACAAGTTTTGTCGTCAATCATGTGGTAGTGAACATGAAATAAGAGATCAAAAAGCAAAAAAATGTTCGGTATTATAGGGAAAGACACTCGCTGACGATTATTAATAACGGCTGTGAATAGTTTTTACTTAGTAAGGCAATGCGAGAGACATTGTGTACAATAAAATCAATTCGACCGTTGTCGAATACAACGCACACAATAGAATCGCTTAGAGGTTGATGTCAATAAATGATTGATAATACTATCAAACAATATTGCATACAATTAATCTCGGCTGCTAATATTAAATGCACACAATACAATGTTGGACAGAAGTTCTTGCCAAACCATTTAGAGCTAGACACACACGCAGATTTTCTTTCTCGGAAGCAAACGAACACACAGAAGTATAATGTAAAAGTATAACTCATACTTATAACTCTGGTATCCTCAAATATTTTTCGTTAAAAATCGCTCATTAAACGTCCGGCAAGAACTTTTGTCCAACCCTGTAGATTGTGTAGAATTAATAGATTGTGTACGATTTAACTAATAACCTGCGCGAAATAGAATGAATGTACACTTTATTATTCTCAAATAGTTATACTCAATTATGACAGTAATAGGTAATCGACAATCAGCAAAATTTGGTGCACTATGACAATTTCTAATTAACAATTTCTAATTGTCAATCAATTCTTTCATTTAATGATAATTTGCCTGAGAAAATAACAAATTCCTCATTTACGGTCTTATGAAATATCCGTATTCTTCAAGGCAAAGCACCGTAAGTTCGTCCTTACAAGGCAAATCACCGTAAGTCACCGTAAGTTACGGTGTTTTGCCATGAACATTTCGACTTACGATGATTTGCCTTGTAAACATAGTACTTTTTTTCAACTTACGGTATTTTTTGTTTGCTGAAAATCATACTTCTGAAAAGATTTCAGCATTGTGGTTTGGTGTAATAATAGAGCATCTGAAACTTATTAAAAAAATGAAATAAAATCAATTTTCAAAATTTTGGACTTACGGTGTTCTGCCTTGAGACGGCAGAAATGTATGCACTCTCCCCCCGCTCCTGTTGAAGTTAATTCATATTTTTTATATTTTCTATCATAACAATATCATCTGATCATTGAATGCTTATTTTTTGATTTTGAATTTTTATCTTTGAATGTTTGAATGTTTACAAATCATATATTTTTCCTTTCTTTTTTCAGCAATGATTACTGATATCCAATTGTCTGTGTTTGCCAATCTTCTGGGAGTTACACTGTTTCTTATGGTAATCCTGTATCATTATATTGCTGTGAACAATGTGAAGCGAGCAATCGATCGATGAATGGACATTGCTTTAAATCTCGTTATCAATTTCTGTATATAATACATGGCGTCTTTAGTCATCAGCATCTGTTACGGTTACAAAAATAAATGTTTTGAAATATATAATTGCTTTTTATGAATCCTGCATGACAGATTATTCAGATGCATTTAGGGTGGTAGCTAAGTAGTTTTACAAGTTCATTTCAATATTTTGACAGCCTTATTATAAAATGGGATCAGTGCTGACACTGCTGTGTGAAAACTATAATTTCTGCATGAAATGCGCGGTACTTTGAAGACCCGCGTAAATTTATTTTGATTGTTTTAGTGCAAGTCTGTGATGTTCGGCGCCTGTCTTTAAAGAAATGTTGTATCTCAAATTTTCTAATATGCTGTGAGTGACCACCGCTGCATTAATTTAGCGCATTGCATTAGATTTACTTTGCTGCGCTAATTTATTTTGCTCTTACCGAGGTTTCTGCGCTATTTTTTAGACCGCAACAAATCTTTCTAAGGAATCTTAGAAGCTCCACCTTTTTTTGGAGTTGGATGATCTGCTCCTCTTGCCACGTGAGCTGCTTACTGTTTTAAAAGAAATTTACTTTTGTAAAAAAAATAAGCCTGAAAATCCTTTAGGGTATCCATTAGTCCCGCCTCCCCTATTTTATGTCAATTATGTTAATTTGAGAGTCTCCTAGCAGGTTTTAATAGTAGGTAATTTTCTTGCATCAGACAATATTTATACCTTGATTAACTTATGTATTCTGTAGGATGAGACATGCTTATAACCAGCAGTTGCTTTGGGCTAGATTGCTTCAGTTTTAAACAAACAGTATTGAGATTATGGATAGATTGAATAGGCAAAATTTTATAGATAGCGATAGATTTGAGGATTTGAGGATTCAGATATACATGTACATATGCTGCAGTGTTGAAAAAATGAAGAATACTACAGAAAATTGAGCAGAATGACAATTTGTAGATAATTATAGATTTTTACGGAATTTTAGATAATTTGTGGCCATGAGAACTTTTCCCTTACTGCCATGCTTCCAACTAATCAGACAAGAATTTTGACCTCTGAAATCATGTCATGTGAAATTTTAATCATGTCATGAAATTTAAGTCATGAGAGATACACAGAGCATGCATCAAGAATGAAAGAGTCTTAGGTTTTTACGTCAGCGCAGTATGACAACTTTTTCAGGCATTGACAGAATGCGTACAAAGGCTTTCACCTATTGTAATTCTTTCACCACATGTATTTTCAGCGCACCCACATGTATATAGACCTTGTAATCTCGAATTCGAAGTCTCGGTATTTGGAAATTTTCAATTCGAGATTGAGAGGCGAGATAGATATTGAATTCATTATTCCCAACACGCAGTGGATAATCTTATCCTTGTGGATAAGACAAAATTTATCGACTAAGCACATTGATATAGAAAGGGGAAGATTGCGCGGTCTGCTATCTCCACGTGTATCTGAAATGAAGCCAGGTGACTCACGAACGGCATGTATTGTAGTGGCAGAAAGATAGAACTGATAGCACATCACACGTGTTATCCTTATATAATGGCAAAGTGCATTCTTGTCTCTCAGTCGATTTTTGATTATGGTAAAGAGTTGTTGCGTACCTTTGTGCTCGAATAGAGCAACTAAAGGAACTCATCTATCCTTCCATGCTTTCCCTCTGTCAAATCCAGAGAGAACACTGCAATGGACTATCACGATCCGACGAAAAAATTTTCAACCTAAGAAAGGTTTGAGTTTCGTTTGCTCCGTCCATTTCTCAGACTCGGATTATAAAACTGGTGATACGATCTACAGAAGAGATGGGAAAGATGTCGTCGAACCTTTGAAACATCGAGTGCTTAGAAAGGATGCTGTTCCCTCTCTGTTTCCCGGTTATCCTGTTTATATGGATGGTTCCTCTCGCCCTAAACGACGTAAATCGCCCATGAAACGGGACATCTGTGAAATTGTGACCCACTTTCTTTCGACGAAAGCTTCACATCCACATCAAAAGATCAATCAGTCCAAGTCAACATGTAAGTGTTCAATTATTTACTCAATTCATCAGAATAGTGAAATATAGACGTCCTTATAAATTATGTTGAATAGTACACGTTATGAATTTACATGTCCTTTACGTATCTTCATAAATTGTTGAATAATAGGGTATTTTCTTGCCTTCATAAATTATTAGAGTTTGTAGGACAAGAATTGTACATATTATTATTAATTACCTGAGACCCTTCGAAATTTGTTACATGAATAGTAATTATGATAATAATCGAGGATGTTGACACAGTTATGCGAACTTTGATAAATAGTTTACAACACAAATTATCTCGCAGTGACGCGTATAATCAACTACTCAATACTTAACAAAATATTTTATGTTTTAGCTGTTCATGTCCCGAATTGAGACGCAAGATAAAAACAAAAGACCAAAGAATTCGACATCAAAAGAAAAGTATAACATCTTTTAAAAGCCTCATAGCTGAATTGAAGAAAAAAGACCTGATTGACTCTCGTCTACAAGAATCATTTAGTGGATTAAGCCTGAAATTGTTTGAGGATGAATTCGAAAATTCCCAAAGACATCCCTGTGGTTATCGTTACTGTAATGACGTAGCCAAATTTGCTATTTCCCTACATTATTACAGTCCCAAAGCATACAAACTGGTCAGATCCGTTCTTCACTTACCACACCCATCAACAATTCGAGCATGGGCTTCAAATGTTGACTGTAGCCCTGGGATACTGGAAAATGTTTTTCACTATTTGTCGAAAGCTATCGAACGTGACCCAAGAATGCGGGAATGTTCTCTCATAGCGGATGAAATGAGTATACGGAAATTGTGTGAGTGGGATTCTTCACGGTAAGTAGCATATGAAACTTTTGTAAATATATAATCGAAAATAAGTATTGTATCTATCGAGTGCATCGCAGCATATATGAATTTAATCTTACTTTTCCTATAATAAGCATTTTTTATTAAATTATTGATCATGTATACGCACTATCCGTACTCTTATTTGATCGTGTCAATCAATTTCATAATATAGGCATACAAAAAGTAAATGCTGTTAATACCTCTATTCAAGGACATAATGATTAAACTAGATATTATGCATTAATTAGAGTAATTCCTCATTACAGAGGGATGTTTATTGGCGGCGAGGATTATGGTGGTGGGCCGATTCCCGAAACTACTGCGACTAGTGCACTGGTTTTGCAACTTGTTGGTCTCCGAGGGAGATGGAAAATCCCAGTGGCATATTTTTTCACTGATCATGTCAAAAGTGAAATGCTTGCATCCGTTATACGCGATACAATCCATAGAGCTTACGAATTTGGTATTCATGTCAAAGATGTGGTATCTGATGGTCTTGCTGCCAATTTCAAAGCTGGACAATGTCTTGGCGCCAACATGGCGACCAATACCACCGATCACTCATTTTTTGTGAACAGTGATAAAGTTTATTGGATCGTTGATGCTTGCCATCTTTTGAAACTTGGTCGCAATCTGCTGCATGATTATGCTATTTTGACTCGAACTAATGAAGCTGGGCAGACCGAGACCATAAAATGGATTTACATTGAGCGGCTTCATCAGTTGCAACAACCGATTCCTTGGTATTAGCCAACAAATTGAGTAAAATGCACATACATTATAAACGTGCGATTATGAAAGTGAGGTTAGCTGCTCAAACATTGAGCAAAAGTGTTGCCGATGCTATTGACTTTTTAGATGATATTGGTCTTCCTCAGTTTTCAGGCAGTAAAGCGACTACGAAGTTCATTCGCATAATTAATGATTTGTTTGATGTCCTCAATTCCAGAAACCCTTTTGGTTTTGCCTTGAAGGCACCATTACGCCTGGAAAATGCAGAGGTTTGGAGAAACTTTTTCTCGGTCGCTCGATCGTATTTGCAGTCGCTAAAAACTGTTGACGGAAAGTTTATCAGTGATACACCACGAAAATGTTTCGTATCGGGCTTCCTCATCACCATTTCTTCTGTAGAAAGGCTTGCTGACCATCTATTGACTGAGTGTGAATACAAATATTTTCTTACTTATAAAGTATCGCAGGATCATCTGGAGTTATTTTTCAGCAAAATTCGCCGACACGGTGGATGGAACACTAATCCTTCCGTCAAACATTTTATGTATGCTATTCGCACTGTTTTGATGACTAACTATCTCAAGCCCTCTCCCTACGCTAACGTCATTTCTTTTGAAAATGATATTGACTGTTTGAATTTCAGCCGTAGTAGGAAGAACCAGAATGATGATCTCAGCAAAATAACTCAGACGGAAGAATTTCGAAATAGTTGTGGTGCTCTTTCGGATCATCTTTACAATTTTTTTTCATACAGCAATGTTTTTAACGATGTTGATTGGCGTGATAATGTTCTATATTACGTATCGGGATTCATTTCCAGGACTCTTGAGTCGAAGATTGATTGTGATGATTGTCGTGCATCACTTTTCCATCAGGAGGGAGATCCTTTGCCTCAGGTACTGCCATGTGCAAAATTTTTATTGCAGAAAAACGTTGGAGGCCTGAAAATCCCATCCGTTGGTGTGTATCTTGTTGTAAAAGCCTGTGAAAAGGCCTTTCGTTGCTTTTGCCAAAGTATGATGGCTCAAAACTGCCAACTACAAAGTATGTTGATTTAAAAATAGAATATCTTGTCATGAAATCTTTGCCTAGGAGTAAAGCATTTCCATTGCTATTTTTGTCACATGCTTGTGATTTTGAGCTTGGATTTGAAAATGACCATGTTTCAAAGTTAATGCGCAAGATTGCGAATTACTACGTGCGTGTTCGCCTTCTTAGATATGGACAAATGTATTTCCAGAGAAGTATTTTGAATATGAGCCATCCTTCGCGCCAAACTTCCAATAAATTAATCCTTTTTCGAGGATTGTGACAGTGATGTTTTAACAATATTTCAGCCTATCCGCTGTATGTACGAGTGTATGTTTCAGATAACATTTGCTATGGGTCTATATAAGATAGCGAAGTGAAGGGAATTTTCTTATGTACTTCAATGATAAGTACAGAAATACATATAGACAATGCTTAGATGCGCATTTGAGACTGTCTGATTTAGGGAAGCTAACGCCAGTTCACTTTCTGCCACTATTACACGATCGCCAGTGTCAACCGCTGGCTTCATTTTCTCGCGAGACTGCGTTATCTTCCCCTTTCTACATCAATGACTAAGCATACAATCCACAATCCTTGATGAAAGCATACAATAAATTACTACTATAAGTATAAGTATTATAAGTATCTACTCATGAAAAATGCTAGTAATACCAATATTTCACCTTGACACCAATTTATCAGGAGATCGGAATTCTTCTTATTTTGCTAATCTAATCCTATTGCATCTCGATCTGGACTATGTTTGGATAACACAAACTTGGATTATACATATTTGGCAGTCACTAACACAAGGTGCAGGGCAAAATCATCGCAGCTGAGAATTGTTTCCTGTCGAACGAAGTCACTAGCAGGACTTCCAGGCTAGCGTGACTAAGGTTGTCGAAGCGCTAATTTAGTTCGTATAGGTATAATATTATCACCAATGCTCTTGTGTAGAAATCATCAAACAATTACTGGATGGTCTTGCGATTGACAGATAATCGATAATTATCTTTAATTCATGGTCTACTGGTAGTCGGTAGGCGCCGACATTTGACATTTCATATGAAATAGATCACGAGTCACGATTGAGTATAAAGGCGGTCACAAAGTTATTTACAAAAGATTATTCCTTTGATAAAGGAATTCTAAAGCATTGATGTCTTGGTAGGCGGAAGCGGAGTTAGCAGCTGTTTCTCAGTAGGAGGCTTCTTCTTGTAAAAGAACTCACGGAGTGGATGAGAATCTGTGGACATCACTTTCTAGAGTGGAACATATGCTTTCTATACAGCAGTCTTGAGTGGTAGATCTATCTTCGAAGCTCTTCTCTCCACATTCTCCGATTTTCTCTATAGACATTGTCGTGCAATGACGAAAACCGAAGTACAGTGCACAAGAATCGATCGTATGTAAGCGAAGTATTCTTTACTGAGAATCTCTGAACAGCAACCGCCTCCTCGGAGGTTGTAAAGCATTCAGCCCAAAGTAAGTATATAAGTGAAGTATGGAATCAATGGTTGATTTGTGGCGACAGCTATGATATTACTTTTTCGCCAGCTCTTATAAGCAGTTTTATTTGATATCGCAATTGACAACAGAATAGTATTGAAATATTGAATGGAAGGGACTGAATAGCTATGTCAAAAATATGAAGTAGTGAAAAATTACATAGTTATCCGTTGACATCTGGAAGACAAAAACATGAGATGAAGATCCATTTCTATGGTTAAAATGCTAGATTCGATTTGGCATAGAAATTAATTGATTATTAAGGTACTTAATAGACGACTACAAACCACTCTATACGATTTAAGGGGGGGACTTATGATTGCATCATCATGAACGAGGTTGTGTGGACTATGTAGGTCACCATCACTGAGTTGCCACTTAAAAATTATATTTACTTTTACTAAATGAAATGCATAACCGTGGATGGGTGATATCAACTGCATCAGATGTAGTGACTATACTCGTGTTGCAAAACTTTGAGTTGATTCAATTAACTATCATTAACATCAACTTACCAGACGCCATTTCACACACAGATCATAATGATTCACTGAACAGCAAAATTTAGAACATCGTGCGCCTTGTGAACAGTCACAGTAGCGACTGTCTGTCTGCTTCCTTAGTTAATAAAGCAATCAGACAGCGACTAGGCATGACGTCACATCAATGAAAACGTAGAGTGATTCATGTGGGAACATCTCGCTCAATTATCATGAAGATGGTGGAATGCCTGCAACTGGTGCACTCAATGTATGAACACAGATATCAGTAAAATAAGAGCATGACGGGCTGTTTAGGACAGCGCAAGAGTCACGTGCGTCAACCACGCGGAGTTGATCTTCACAGGCAGATGACACGTCATCAAAGAACCATCTAGAGCACAAAAATGTTGCTAAAATAGTGAGCAAATATTCCTTTCTTCTCATTCCAGGAAATATTTGTATTAGATGCATCTTCAACATGTAGATAAACAATATCTGAGAGCCAAATGACACAATTTCTCCACTGTTTCATCTATAAAGCTATATTATTCAGAAATGACACGTTCAACATCAAAATTGATGTGAAAAATGAATAAAGCAGTAAATTTTATGTAGGAATCACCAGAAAAATGAAGTTGTCACCAAATATTTTAGCCACAGCGACTTCTTGAAACTGATGATGTAAATATCTGAAAATTATCTTGGCGAAAAAAGATGGCGGATTTGTCGCCACTAAAAATACATTAGAGTAATGGGGAGTTTCCACACTTGATTTATTTAAACACTTTGATTCAGCCAGACAGAAGTAGACGGCGCCGTTCTGCCATCGTGCTGCACAATCGGCGCAAGAATACAATTTTATATAAATAGAATACAATTATTTATAAATGCAACACATGACAGAGACTCAAGAAGGTCTCGTGTCTTTAAGTGGCCTACTTAACTTCGTAATTCCATCTTTATTGATAATTGCACAGCTTTCATTTGCGATCAATCAGGATGAAATTTTATGCTTCATTATCTTGAGTGAAGTTAATTCTGTTGAACTATGTTCTGAATATCCAACAAGATCAAGCACTAGGAGATGGATTGAATTACTGAATTCTTGAACATGAATTCTTGAGATAGTGAGCAAGTAGAATCTGTCACTTTAACAGGAATGTCAAAGCAGATTGAATGAAATAGTTGCGTAATTCAAGAAATTAAAAAACCAAGTCCTTATTTTGAAATATTGGAATATTTTCTCGTCTATATGGATAACCTATGAGCATTTATACCGGTGTCGGATTGCTAAGCCTAACACCTATAGGCTCAAACGATAGATGTTGACTATTTTGATTTCATGTTAACTATTTTAAAAAGTTGTGTGAATCTAATTAGTGGGAAGAGCAAAAAAGGCGAACACAGCGAACTTCAGCGAAACTTCAGCGAACACAAATTATTTTATTATTATGCATAGACGTATCGACCGCAACATTTCTCGAAACCAAATGAAAAGTGAAGAAACTGATGCAGTGTATTTACAAGATGGATTTCAGTTCTCACAACGAAATGATTGAAGAACGTACCACACACGACATAATCGATGGAATCAATGGAACGAAGGACGGCCCTACATCTTTGTGCCTATGCAACAAAGGGATCAGAATTCGTCATAAAAACCCCAATGAAGAGCACACATTTAAAATGACTGAATTGTCTGAATTTCGTCATTAAACCAATGTCTTACAACTGTAAACCAGATTGCCATTTTTGTTGTTTTTTCACAGTGTTATTGACTGATATTGATAGATACCAAAAAATTGATATAAACAAATTATCACTAAGCCTAAATTCATACCGCTACATGAATACCGTACCTGAAGCTTCAATTAGCTGAAAATAATGCTGAAAAATGTACATCTTCGTATCAAAAGTTAAAACATAAAATTTCTGCGCAATATCAATTGTAATTAAATGTCCAAATAG
Source organism: Prostheceraeus crozeri (assembly GCA_907163375.1). Lineage (NCBI taxonomy): Eukaryota > Metazoa > Platyhelminthes > Polycladida > Euryleptidae > Prostheceraeus > Prostheceraeus crozeri. The sequence continues at coordinate 141,825 of CAJQUW010000558.1, read as the reverse complement.
CAATTAGAACCTGATTTAAGCAATTGGTTCTTCTTTCTCTTGCTCTTGCATTTCAAATTATCTTATTTGCAAAGGATCTCGTCATGAGTCGCCGACCGTCGCAAATCGCAAGAAAGAACAATCATTCCATTTTAAATGATGCCCAAAGTAGTCCATTCACTTCAGAAATATCGATCGCATATCTTTGTCATAAAACCACACGCAGTTGTCACGACATAAGCTATCGAAAATATTGGAAATTAAAATTGGAATGGGATGTATTTTTTAGACTTAAGACCACGCTCAAATCACAGTGGGTATGATTTAAAACACGCTGAAAAAACATGTTTTTTCAAGAAGTAATTCTTAATGCAACTTCTTCAATGCTTTACCAGTGGTTCTTGGCATTTTTGCTCAGATTCCTCCATAAACGTTGAAAGCATGCTTAATACCTCCCTCTAAATCTAAACTAGTAGGTCCCCATTCAAGTTTAAAAAGGAAGTCAAAGATAGTATCAACACATGTTTTCAAATACTTCTGACTTTTCATGCAAATAATCTGGAAATATGTAAGTAGGCCTACGTCCATGTATTTAGGAAGTCTCACCAAGAAAGATTACAACAAAAAAGTATATGTAATGGCCAAAGACGATGACTGCATTGAGCCTGATGTTTGCCATACAATTCCTGATAGCGAGGTGTCAAGTTCGTGAGTTTCAATCTCAAATCGACACGCACGCTGATGTTCAGTCAATTGCTCTTCTTAGTTACTAAATCTGATACCGCATCTTTTGTAAACCTATTTCACTGAGTGGCCTGTCTACATGCATTATGACTCAATTCTCGCAATTCTTTGTCTGGGAATAAATCAGCAAATCTTGCTAATTCAACGAACTTCATTCCTCCCAAATTCGCCTTCGAACGTCATTCCTCCCCTGGCATGTTGAATTCCTCACCCGGTTAAGAATCATCCCGAGCAAACGAAACTTTTTCGGAAATTTGTTGCTGGTACTGAGAGCAAGCTCACTCTGGACCACTTACCAATAGCGTTGGAAAAGCATCTCCTTCGACTTTTCAAAGGCAACTTTCATCCTGAACTTGGTAGAGGAAGCCGGTGAGAATGGGTCTTGAGACGGAACCATCTAGTGTCAAAGTATTATTCTGCACTCATGCAGCACAGCAGCTCTCCAACGTCAATTTAGTACAAAGGAATTGACGCAGGAAATATTGTGCTGCAGGAATCTCGAAATGCAGGCGGGAAAATGCGTTTTTGCAAACAACTGAACAGGTGAACTGCAAAATATTACTGTATAGAACAATGACGATGGATTTATGAACTTGTTCTAAATTAATATATTTCAGCATAACACACTTTGTTATTTCGTCATTTACTTTTCATGAATAGCATTTCCATTATTTCTTGAATGCATCACTTTCATGAGATGTCGGCAGAAGGCCCTTTATAGTCTATTATCAAAACGTATGCTGTTTCTGTAATCTCTCGATAATGTAGAAATTAAATGTCAATTATTGTTTAGTAGACTGTTTAGTAAAGTAACACTGTTTATTTAGGCAACTAACGGAGCATTATGCTAACATTGCTACAATTCTCAAATTTCATTTAAACTCGAATAAATTCTTTTTCTCGACAAACATTTCATCGTAATTTGATAAACATAAATTCATTTTTCATTGTAAATGCTGAATATATTTATTTAGCGACATTATTGATAAGCTTGAATTGTTTCAATCGAATGCATATCTACTTCTAGAAGTAGATAATAGTACACTGGAATGGAAGTCTGATATCTTGCCTATGTGCAATCATGGTACATGGAAAAATCCATGGTTTGTACATCAGACTCGATCTAAAACATTGCATCATAGTCAAACTATGTGCCAAGTTCGTTGTGGAAGTTGTTGACAGCAAATTACAGTATTTTCATGAACAGAATTTGAAGTGAGATTTTCACATAGTTTCATGTGAAATAGTCCACTATTCCATGGGTTAATATACAGTGTCTATTAGTAGCAGTCATTAACAACTATTTTCCAATTTTTCAATGCCGGAATACGAATTAAAAATTGGTAAATTGGTCCACGGCGTCATAATTGAAAGTGGTTGGCATGCTTTTTGCATGAACATCTGAAGAATTCACAGATAAAATTTCTAATTATTGGACAATGTCTTCTTCAAGCGGTCACGAAACATAGCGCTTTTCTGGAATAAACACATTGAAAGCTGCTTCACCGACAATCATTTCTCAGATAAATGAAATGCCGCTGAAACTTTTCAATTTATAATTAAATGACGTGTGTGATATAATGTGATGATGTTTTGGAAGCCGATATTCGAGAGCATGAAAAGATTTTGAAAATTGTTCAAATGTAGTGAACAGGGGAACCCTTTAATGAATACTCTAAGATTTCTTGGCCTCTGATTTCAAGCTGGAGTCATGCATGTTCTGTAAATCGACATTACAAGTTGCATATGTGTCTGATTATACTCTTGATAGATTATAGGAGCGATATTTGAAAGTGATGAATGTACAGAACGTACTTACAGGATTTCCTTCTTTGTCATCTTGTCGCCGCAGTATTTTGTAAATTCATAATTGCTTTTGTGTCCATGATCTTTGGACAAGGGGTAACAATCCACATCACAAATTGGTTTGATAATAATAAATGTCAAACAGAAAACATGAAAACCAGCTCGTAAAAATTGCGTTTTGCCCTAACTAAGTTCTCCCGCGTGTGTCATAATTTTCATGCAATTTCCATTCTAGGACTTTCTACGGCATTGTCAATTTCCATGATCGAATGTGAGGACACTAAAAACACTTTTACAGAGAAAACGTTTTAAATATGTTTTTTAACAACCCTGGCTCAAATACAATTTGCACAAAATTCATTTAGAAAATGGTCTGGCAGTTCTATTCGAGAATAGCCTATACAAACTATTTCTTTATGGTTTTTATTTTTTTTATACATGAAGACTTTTGTTGATTGTTCCGTCACCACAAAATTCACGGCATAACTTGTATTTTGCTAAATAAGTTTACAAAATAACTAAAGAATGCCATTTGCTCAAAACTAAGTAAAAGAAAAACAAAACATCCACCAAAGCTTATCTTAAATTAATGAAAGGTGTTTTTCTCCATTACCGATGCCATCAGAAATCCAAAACAATGCGGTCATGGATCCATGGTTACCATTCTGTTGAATTGATAACACCCATGCACTAATGTTGGATAAATATATCCTATGAGTTACTGACCTACAATTAAGACATTGCTGAGTAACCGCTTCACTGGTTGAAAAGCATTATTTTGAATCTATTTAAAGTTACTGACTGTCTGTGATTGCAATCTTGATGGAATGGAAGGTATGGCGTTATTCTAATTTAAGATTTCTGATCATTCAGTTATTGAAATCTTTCTCTTTCATGAGCACAGGTAAACAAAAACATTATTAGTCTGATAATGAAGAATGTATAGACAAATAATCTTTGTTCAAATTATGTCACGCCTATAACTATGACAAATGAATCCTACACAGTATAACAGCTTATCAAAAGCAATGGAACGAAGGAATGGTAATAGTCACTAGCCAAAACTAGGAAGCATTTAATTTAGCATTTTAGTCATTGAATCAGTAAATGAATTTGTAAAAATTCATTCATTAAGATATGTCAAAATCTTTGTATGATTTTGTATGTATTTGTATGATTCTGATGCAGGCCCTCTAGATGTATATATTGTTGTAAGGTTTATATGAAAATTGCGTCGCTGCTGTAGGCCTACTATCAGCATGAAAAGACATCGTCGTGAGAGAGCTGTTTTTGCTGGCAGCCAACGCTGTATTGGTTGGAGGAAGATTAACGTTTATTTCAGGTCTCCCCTTCCACATTCACAATGCACGACGAAATACAATGCGAATACTGTGTATAACATATCTTTCTCAAACATCAAAATTCATCGGAGACTGCTTCGGGATGTTTCTTACTGCACTGAATCACTGAATACATGAATGTTTAATAAACAAGTGGAAGCAAACTGCAGGACAATCTTTCACTTGGAACATGGATGACAGACATTATGGACAAAAGGTAAAATTATTTCTGCTACAAAGAATGGACTGGCATGAAATCCATGCAATGATTTCTTCCGCTTAAACGGAGAGTTTTACACGTATAATGGAAGTGTTTCCTCACTTTTCTCCCTCTTTTCCTGCGAGTATACTGTATAAAGATATTCCTTGCACAATGTTTTGGTCATCTAGGATGTTGCTGCATTGTTAAAAAAATCTTTACTGTAACGCAATATTCGACTTTTGAAGAAATTTCTCGTGGGCATCAGAGAAGCACAATGAACAACTTGGTTCCATTTGGATCACTAACCGACATACCGGGTATACATTCATTATTTTCTCACAAACTGAAAATAAAGGTTTGAAAGACAGACCTCAGTGAAAATTACAGATGCCGGTGCCGGATAGCTAAGCCTAACATCGGCTCAAATGATAGATGTTGACTATTTTGATTTTCAAAAAGTTCAAACAGTTATGAGAATCTAATAAGTTTATTTGGGAAAAGCAAAAAAAAGGTATTGTAGTACTTCAGCTAGCACAATTTTTTTCATCGTATTGCGGCAAGCGCATCGCCGCAACCTTTCTCGATGCCAAATGAAAAGTGAAGAAACTGATGCAGTATTATACATTTACAAGATGGATTTCAGTTCTCACAACGAAATGATTGAAGAACATACCACACACGACATAATCGATGGAATCAATGGAACGATCGAACATTACATCTTTGAATAATAATAATAATAATAAATCATATATATTGCAAGAAAAAATGAGAATCAATACAGTTTCGGAGTACATTTCAGGCATGATTAAGATATGAAGTCAAGATAGTCAGAAAGAAAATCAATCAACGAAAGTATTGTTCAATATGATGACTGCTCTCAGATAAAAGGAGTTCCTTCTACGAGATGTTTGACACAATGACTGCAAAACCCTGCCGGATACAGAAGATGTTAAAGGACGCAGTGAATGCAACGGATGATTTCAATTATTGAATATTGTAAAGAAAAGCTTCAAAATTGCAGATTCACGTCTCTGGTGTAGGTTTTGGAATGAACCACAAGGACAGGAATAATCACAACAAATTATAGAATGTGCCCGTCTCGGTGCCTATGCACAACAAAAGGATCAATACCAACAAAAAGCAGTACACTGCTATAAAAAATGTGAAATCACAGATTCAGAAGACACATTAATTATTAACATACTTGCCATAATACAATCAACAATAAATCAATGACACAAAATACATAAATTCAATATAAATAGGAAGCTGTAGTAAATATATAATGAAAATGATAAACTATAAAAATTAAGATGATTTTATAGTGACTTAATACTTAAAAATAATTTTAATTAAAAAACAAATCCACAAAAAATTAAGTATAATAAATTAAAGCGAGTTGTATATACAAAATGATGATGACGAATTATAAGAAAAGCGAGCAATAGAACAAGCATCACAAATACAAAAATCAATGCTGAAATCTGAACCGAACAGTACACTGAATTAAAACGTAAAAAAGTTCTTGCAACCATTGCATCCATTCATCAATTGATTATGAAAGATTTTGCTAAAAAAAATTGGATTCTAAAATCAGTCGTCTCTCATGAACATGCCAAGTATTATGTAGAACAAGCCATGTAAAAGAAACACATTTTCATCAGAATGGTCTGACGTAGTTGACCAAACGACGGGAGATCATATTGATATAGAGCAAAGAAAAAAGGTAACTCGACCTCTTTGTTTTACAGTCGAATTTCTATTAAATTCTATTAATTTCTAAATCACGACAAACTTACTTCGGCGTCCCGCGCCTTCAAAGGTCGATGGAACAAGGTGGTCCACCCAGAAAATATTTTGGAAACTTAACTTAAATAGAAAATCGACTGTAAAACAAAGCAGAGTTGCCTTCTTTCTTTCCTCACTATGAAGAACTATCAGCATCAATATGTGTTGTTATCAAAGTCAAATTTGTCAAGAATGTCTTTCTCCATCAAAACTAACATTAAAAGGATATTTTCTTCAATCTACATGCAGTCAAAAATTGTTGTTTGATCTTCGTCTCTGTTGCGCTGAATGAAGTCTTTTCCTAGTCAGAGCCTCTCGGATAGTCTTAATTTGCAAGACTTGGTATGTCTATCCCAACCTACGATGTTAACATCAAATTTCAATTGAAATTTGATGAATGTGATTGATAGTGATCACTATCAAAAAATAAAGTTATCATTAACAAATTGATATAAACAAATTACCACGAAAACATCCCTAATTCCTCCCTCTAAACTAGTAGGTCCCCATTCAAGTTTAAAAAGGAAGTCAAAGATAGTATCAACACATGTTTTCAAATACTTCTGACTTTTCATGCAAATAATCTGGAAATATGTAAGTAGGCCTACGTCCATGTATTTAGGAAGTCTCACCAAGAAAGATTACAACAAAAAGCTATATGTAATGGCCAAAGACGATGATTGCATTGAGCCTGATGTTTGCCATACAATTCCTGATAGCGAGGTGTCAAGTTCGTGAGTTTCAATCTCAAATCGACACGCACGCTGATGTTCAGTCAATTGCTCTTCTTAGTTACTAAATCTGATACCGCATCTTTTGTAAACCTATTTCAATGAGTGGCCTGTCTACTGTCTACCTGTCTATGACTGCAGTCGCAATTCTTTGTCTGGGAATAAATCAACAGATCTTGCTAATTCAAACTGCTCCTTCGAACCTCATTCCTCCTTGAATGCATCACTATCAGGGGATGTCAGCAGAAGGCCTATTATCAAAACGTGTACTGCTTCTGTAATCTCTCGATAATGTAAAAATTCAATGTCAATTATTGTTTAGTAGACTGTTTAGTAAAGTAACACTGTTTATTTAGGCAACTAACGGAGCATTATGCTAACATTGCTACAAATTCTCAAATTTCATTTAAACTTGAATAAATTCTTTTTCTCGACAAACATTTCATCGTAATTTGATAAACATAAATTCATTTTTCATTGTAAATACTGAATATATTTATTTAGCGACATTATTGATAAGCTTGAATTGTTTCAATCGAATGCATAGAAGTAGATAATTGTTGACTAGAATGGAAGTCTGATATCTTACCTATGTACAATGATGGCACATGGAAAAATCTATGGTTTGTAGGATTGCAGGATCGAACGTGAGGACAGTAAAAACTTTATACTTTTTATAAAATAAAAAACGTTTTAAATATATTTTTTCAATCAAAAATGTTTTCAACCACCCTGGCTCAAATACAATTTGCACAAAATTCATTTAGAAAATGGTCTGGCAGTTCTATTCGAGAATAGCCTATACAAACTATTTCTTTATGGTTAGAAATACATGAAGACTTTTGTTGATTGTTCCGTCACCACAAAATTCACGGCATAACTTGTATTTTGCTAAATAAGTTTACAAAATAACTAAAGAATGCCATTTGCTCAAAACTAAGTAAAAGAAAAACAAAACATCCACCAAAGCTTATCTTAAATTAATGAAAGGTGTTTTTCTCTATTACCGATGCCATCAGAAATCCAAAACAATGCGGTCATGGATCCATGGTTACCATTCTGTTGAATTGATAACACCCATGCACTAATGTTGGATAAATATATCCTATGAGTTACTGACCTACAATTAAGACATTGCTGAGTAACCGCTTCACTGGTTGAAAAGCATTATTTTGAATCTATTTAAAGTTACTGACTGTCTGTGATTGCAATCTTGATGGAATGGAAGGTATGGCGTTATTCTAATTTAAGATTTCTGATCATTCAGTTATTGAAATCTTTCTCTTTCATGAGCACAGGTAAACAAAAACATTATTAGTCTGATAATGAAGAATGTATAGACAAATAATCTTTGTTCAAATTATGTCACGCCTATAACTATGACAAATGAATCCTACACAGTATAACAGCTTATCAAAAGCAATGGAACGAAGGAATGGTAATAGTCACTAGCCAAAACTAGGAAGCATTTAATTTAGCATTTTAGTCATTGAATCAGCAAATAAATTTGTAAAAATTCATTCATTAAGATATGTCAAAACCATTGTATGATTTTGTATGTATTTGTATGATTCTGATGCAGGCCCTCTAGATGTATATATTGTTGTAAGGTTTATATGAAAATTGCGTCGCTGCTGTAGGCCTACTATCAGCATGAAAAGACATCGTCGTGAGAGAGCTGTTTTTGCTGGCAGCCAACGCTGTATTGGTTGGAGGAAGATTAACGTTTATTTCAGGTCTCCCCTTCCACATTCACAATGCACGACGAAATACAATGCGAATACTGTGTATAACATATCTTTCTCAAACATCAAAATTCATCGGAGACTGCTTCGGGATGTTTCTTACTGCACTGAATCACTGAATACATGAATGTTTAATAAACAAGTGGAAGCAAACTGCAGGACAATCTTTCACTTGGAACATGGATGACAGACATTATGGACAAAAGGTAAAATTATTTCCGCTACAAAGAATGGACTGGCATGAAATCCATGCAATGATTTCTTCCGCTTAAACGGAGAGTTTTACACGTATAATGGAAGTGTTTCCTCACTTTTCTCCCTCTTTTCCTGCGAGTATACTGTATAAAGATATTCCTTGCACAATATTTTGGTCATCTAGGATGTTGCTGCATTGTTAAAGAAATCTTCAATCTAGCGCAATATTCGACTTTTAAAGAAATTTCCTCTGGTTTGTTATCGAGATACATCTCGTGCGGTGCGATTTGAGCATCAGAGAAACACAACGAACAATTTGGTTCCAACACTTACCAAAATAACATGGACCACTAACCGACATACGGGTATATCATACATTCATTATTTTCTCACAAACTGAAAATAAATGTTTGAAAGACAGACCTCAGTGAAAATTACAGATGCCGGTGCCGGATAGCTAAGCCTAACACCTATCGGCTCAAATGATAGATGTTGACTATTTTGATTTTCAAAAAGTTCAAACAGTTATGAGAATCTAATTAGTTTATTTGGGAAAAGCAAAAAAAGGTATTGTAGTACTTCAGCTAGCAAAATTTTTTTCATCGTATTGCGGCAAGCGGATCACCGCAACCTTTCTCGATGCCAAATGAAAAGTGAAGAAACTGATGCAGTATTATACATTTACAAGATGGATTTCAGTTCTCACAACGAAATGATTGAAGAACATACCACACACGACATAATCGATGGAATCAATGGAACGATCGAACATTACATCTTTGAATAATAATAATAATAATAAATCATATATATTGCAAGAAAAAATGAGAATCAATACAGTTTCGGAGTACATTTCAGGCATGATTAAGATATGAAGTCAAGATAGTCAGAAAGAAAATCAATCAACGAAAGTATTGTTCAATATGATGACTGCTCTCAGATAAAAGGAGTTCCTTCTACGAGATGTTTGACACAATGACTGCAAAACCCTGCCGGATACAGAAGATGTTAAAGGACGCAGTGAATGCAACGGATGATTTCAATTATTGAATATTGTAAAGAAAAGCTTCAAAATTGCAGATTCACGTCTCTGGTGTAGGTTTTGGAATGAACCACAAGGACAGGAATAATCACAACAAATTATAGAATGTGCCCGTCTCGGTGCCTATGCACAACAAAAGGATCAATACCAACAAAAAGCAGTACACTGCTATGAAAAATGTGAAATCACAGATTCAGAAGACACATTAATTATTAACATACTTGCCATAATACAATCAACAATAAATCAATGACACAAAATACATAAATTCAATATAAATAGGAAGCTGTAGTAAATATATAATGAAAATGATAAACTATAAAAATTAAGATGATTTTATAGTGACTTAATACTTAAAAATAATTTTAATTAAAAAACAAATCCACAAAAAATTAAGTATAATAAATTAAAGCGAGTTGTATATACAAAATGATGATGACGAATTATAAGAAAAGCGAGCAATAGAACAAGCATCACAAATACAAAAATCAATGCTGAAATCTGAACCGAACAGTACACTGAATTAAAACTTAAAAAAGTTCTTGCAACCATTGCATCCATTCATCAATTGATTATGAAAGATTTTGCTAAAAAAAATTGGATTCTAAAATCAGTCGTCTCTCATGAACATGCCAAGTATTATGTAGAACAAGCCATGTAAAAGAAACACATTTTCATCAGAATGGTCTGACGTAGTTGACCAAACGACGGGAGATCATATTGATATAGAGCAAAGAAAAAAGGTAACTCGACCTCTTTGTTTTACAGTCGAATTTCTATTAAATTCTATTAATTTCTAAATCACGACAAACTTACTTCGGCGTCCCGCGCCTTCAAAGGTCGATGGAACAAGGTGGTCCACCCAGAAAATATTTTGGAAACTTAACTTAAATAGAAAATCGACTGTAAAACAAAGCAGAGTTGCCTTCTTTCTTTCCTCACTATGAAGAACTATCAGCATCAATATGTGTTGTTATCAAAGTCAAATTTGTCAAGAATGTCTTTCTCCATCAAAACTAACATTAAAAGGATATTTTCTTCAATCTACATGCAGTCAAAAATTGTTGTTTGATCTTCGTCTCTGTTGCGCTGAATGAAGTCTTTTCCTAGTCAGAGCATCTCGGATAGTCTTAATTTGCAAGACTTGGTATGTCTATCCCAACCTACGATGTTAACATCAAATTTCAATTGAAATTTGATGAATGTGATTGATAGTGATTACTATCAAAAAATAAAGTTATCATTAACAAATTGATATAAACAAATTACCACTAAAACATCCCTAATTCCTCCCTCTAAACTAGTAGGTCCCCATTCAAGTTTAAAAAGGAAGTCAAAGATAGTATCAACACATGTTTTCAAATACTTCTGACTTTTCATGCAAATAATCTGGAAATATGTAAGTAGGCCTACGTCCATGTATTTAGGAAGTCTCACCAAGAAAGATTACAACAAAAAGCTATATGTAATGGCCAAAGACGATGATTGCATTGAGCCTGATGTTTGCCATACAATTCCTGATAGCGAGGTGTCAAGTTCGTGAGTTTCAATCTCAAATCGACACGCACGCTGATGTTCAGTCAATTGCTCTTCTTAGTTACTAAATCTGATACCGCATCTTTTGTAAACCTATTTCAATGAGTGGCCTGTCTACTGTCTACCTGTCTATGACTGCAGTCGCAATTCTTTGTCTGGGAATAAATCAACAGATCTTGCTAATTCAAACTGCTCCTTCGAACCTCATTCCTCCTTGAATGCATCACTATCAGGGGATGTCAGCAGAAGGCCTATTATCAAAACGTGTACTGCTTCTGTAATCTCTCGATAATGTAAAAATTCAATGTCAATTATTGTTTAGTAGACTGTTTAGTAAAGTAACACTGTTTATTTAGGCAACTAACGGAGCATTATGCTAACATTGCTACAAATTCTCAAATTTCATTTAAACTTGAATAAATTCTTTTTCTCGACAAACATTTCATCGTAATTTGATAAACATAAATTCATTTTTCATTGTAAATACTGAATATATTTATTTAGCGACATTATTGATAAGCTTGAATTGTTTCAATCGAATGCATAGAAGTAGATAATTGTTGACTAGAATGGAAGTCTGATATCTTACCTATGTACAATGATGGCACATGGAAAAATCTATGGTTTGTAGGATTGCAGGATCGAACGTGAGGACAGTAAAAACTTTATACTTTTTATAAAATAAAAATCGTTTTAAATACCTTTTTTCAATCAAAAATGTTTTCAACCACCCTGGCTCAAATACAATTTGCACAAAATTCATTTAGAAAATGGTCTGGCAGTTCTATTCGAGAATAGCCTATACAAACTATTTCTTTATGGTTAGAAATACATGAAGACTTTTGTTGATTGTTCCGTCACCACAAAATTCACGGCAAAACTTGTATTTTGCTAAATAAGTTTACAAAATAACTAAAGAATGCCATTTGCTCAAAACTAAGTAAAAGAAAAACAAAACATCCACCAAAGCTTATCTTAAATTAATGAAAGGTGTTTTTCTCCATTACCGATGCCATCAGAAATCCAAAACAATGCGGTCATGGATCCATGGTTACCATTCTGTTGAATTGATAACACCCATGCACTAATGTTGGATAAATATATCCTATGAGTTACTGACCTACAATTAAGACATTGCTGAGTAACCGCTTCACTGGTTGAAAAGCATTATTTTGAATCTATTTAAAGTTACTGACTGTCTGTGATTGCAATCTTGATGGAATGGAAGGTATGGCGTTATTCTAATTTAAGATTTCTGATCATTCAGTTATTGAAATCTTTCTCTTTCATGAGCACAGGTAAACAAAAACATTATTAGTCTGATAATGAAGAATGTATAGACAAATAATCTTTGTTCAAATTATGTCACGCCTATAACTATGACAAATGAATCCTACACAGTATAACAGCTTATCAAAAGCAATGGAACGAAGGAATGGTAATAGTCACTAGCCAAAACTAGGAAGCATTTAATTTAGCATTTTAGTCATTGAATCAGCAAATAAATTTGTAAAAATTCATTCATTAAGATATGTCAAAACCATTGTATGATTTTGTATGTATTTGTATGATTCTGATGCAGGCCCTCTAGATGTATATATTGTTGTAAGGTTTATATGAAAATTGCGTCGCTGCTGTAGGCCTACTATCAGCATGAAAAGACATCGTCGTGAGAGAGCTGTTTTTGCTGGCAGCCAACGCTGCATTGGTTGGAGGAAGATTAACGTTTATTTCAGGTCTCCCCTTCCACATTCACAATGCACGACGAAATACAATGCGAATACTGTGTATAACATATCTTTCTCAAACATCAAAATTCATCGGAGACTGCTTCGGGATGTTTCTTACTGCACTGAATCACTGAATACATGAATGTTTAATAAACAAGTGGAAGCAAACTGCAGGACAATCTTTCACTTGGAACATGGATGACAGACATTATGGACAAAAGGTAAAATTATTTCCGCTACAAAGAATGGACTGGCATGAAATCCATGCAATGATTTCTTCCGCTTAAACGGAGAGTTTTACACGTATAATGGAAGTGTTTCCTCACTTTTCTCCCTCTTTTCCTGCGAGTATACTGTATAAAGATATTCCTTGCACAATATTTTGGTCATCTAGGATGTTGCTGCATTGTTAAAAAAATCTTCAATCTAGCGCAATATTCGACTTTTAAAGAAATTTCCTCTGGTTTGTTATCGAGATACATCTCGTGCGGTGCGATTTGAGCATCAGAGAAACACAACGAACAATTTGGTTCCAACACTTACCAAAATAACATGGACCACTAACCGACATACGGGTATATCATACATTCATTATTTTCTCACAAACTGAAAATAAATGTTTGAAAGACAGACCTCAGTGAAAATTACAGATGCCGGTGCCGGATAGCTAAGCCTAACACCTATCGGCTCAAATGATAGATGTTGACTATTTTGATTTTCAAAAAGTTCAAACAGTTATGAGAATCTAATTAGTTTATTTGGGAAAAGCAAAAAAAGGTATTGTAGTACTTCAGCTAGCAAAATTTTTTTCATCGTATTGCGGCAAGCGGATCACCGCAACCTTTCTCGATGCCAAATGAAAAGTGAAGAAACTGATGCAGTATTATACATTTACAAGATGGATTTCAGTTCTCACAACGAAATGATTGAAGAACATACCACACACGACATAATCGATGGAATCAATGGAACGATCGAACATTACATCTTTGAATAATAATAATAATAATAAATCATATATATTGCAAGAAAAAATGAGAATCAATACAGTTTCGGAGTACATTTCAGGCATGATTAAGATATGAAGTCAAGATAGTCAGAAAGAAAATCAATCAACGAAAGTATTGTTCAATATGATGACTGCTCTCAGATAAAAGGAGTTCCTTCTACGAGATGTTTGACACAATGACTGCAAAACCCTGCCGGATACAGAAGATGTTAAAGGACGCAGTGAATGCAACGGATGATTTCAATTATTGAATATTGTAAAGAAAAGCTTCAAAATTGCAGATTCACGTCTCTGGTGTAGGTTTTGGAATGAACCACAAGGACAGGAATAATCACAACAAATTATAGAATGTGCCCGTCTCGGTGCCTATGCACAACAAAAGGATCAATACCAACAAAAAGCAGTACACTGCTATGAAAAATGTGAAATCACAGATTCAGAAGACACATTAATTATTGACATACTTGCCATAATACAATCAACAATAAATCAATGACACAAAATACATAAATTCAATATAAATAGGAAGCTGTAGTAAATATATAATGAAAATGATAAACTATAAAAATTAAGATGATTTTATAGTGACTTAATACTTAAAAATAATTTTAATTAAAAAACAAATCCACAAAAAATTAAGTATAATAAATTAAAGCGAGTTGTATATACAAAATGATGATGACGAATTATAAGAAAAGCGAGCAATAGAACAAGCATCACAAATACAAAAATCAATGCTGAAATCTGAACCGAACAGTACACTGAATTAAAACTTAAAAAAGTTCTTGCAACCATTGCATCCATTCATCAATTGATTATGAAAGATTTTGCTAAAAAAAATTGGATTCTAAAATCAGTCGTCTCTCATGAAAATGCCAAGTATTATGTAGAACAAGCCATGTAAAAGAAACACATTTTCATCAGAATGGTCTGACGTAGTTGACCAAACGACGGGAGATCATATTGATATAGAGCAAAGAAAAAAGGTAACTCGACCTCTTTGTTTTACAGTCGAATTTCTATTAAATTCTATTAATTTCTAAATCACGACAAACTTACTTCGGCGTCCCGCGCCTTCAAAGGTCGATGGAACAAGGTGGTCCACCCAGAAAATATTTTGGAAACTTAACTTAAATAGAAAATCGACTGTAAAACAAAGCAGAGTTGCCTTCTTTCTTTCCTCACTATGAAGAACTATCAGCATCAATATGTGTTGTTATCAAAGTCAAATTTGTCAAGAATGTCTTTCTCCATCAAAACTAACATTAAAAGGATATTTTCTTCAATCTACATGCAGTCAAAAATTGTTGTTTGATCTTCGTCTCTGTTGCGCTGAATGAAGTCTTTTCCTAGTCAGAGCATCTCGGATAGTCTTAATTTGCAAGACTTGGTATGTCTATCCCAACCTACGATGTTAACATCAAATTTCAATTGAAATTTGATGAATGTGATTGATAGTGATTACTATCAAAAAATAAAGTTATCATTAACAAATTGATATAAACAAATTACCACTAAAACATCCCTAATTCCTCCCTCTAAACTAGTAGGTCCCCATTCAAGTTTAAAAAGGAAGTCAAAGATAGTATCAACACATGTTTTCAAATACTTCTGACTTTTCATGCAAATAATCTGGAAATATGTAAGTAGGCCTACGTCCATGTATTTAGGAAGTCTCACCAAGAAAGATTACAACAAAAAGCTATATGTAATGGCCAAAGACGATGATTGCATTGAGCCTGATGTTTGCCATACAATTCCTGATAGCGAGGTGTCAAGTTCGTGAGTTTCAATCTCAAATCGACACGCACGCTGATGTTCAGTCAATTGCTCTTCTTAGTTACTAAATCTGATACCGCATCTTTTGTAAACCTATTTCAATGAGTGGCCTGTCTACTGTCTACCTGTCTATGACTGCAGTCGCAATTCTTTGTCTGGGAATAAATCAACAGATCTTGCTAATTCAAACTGCTCCTTCGAACCTCATTCTTCCTTGAATGCATCACTATCAGGGGATGTCAGCAGAAGGCCTATTATCAAAACGTGTACTGCTTCTGTAATCTCTCGATAATGTAAAAATTCAATGTCAATTATTGTTTAGTAGACTGTTTAGTAAAGTAACACTGTTTATTTAGGCAACTAACGGAGCATTATGCTAACATTGCTACAAATTCTCAAATTTCATTTAAACTTGAATAAATTCTTTTTCTCGACAAACATTTCATCGTAATTTGATAAACATAAATTCATTTTTCATTGTAAATACTGAATATATTTATTTAGCGACATTATTGATAAGCTTGAATTGTTTCAATCGAATGCATAGAAGTAGATAATTGTTGACTAGAATGGAAGTCTGATATCTTACCTATGTACAATGATGGCACATGGAAAAATCTATGGTTTGTAGGATTGCAGGATCGAACGTGAGGACAGTAAAAACTTTATACTTTTTATAAAATAAAAATCGTTTTAAATACCTTTTTTCAATCAAAAATGTTTTCAACCACCCTGGCTCAAATACAATTTGCACAAAATTCATTTAGAAAATGGTCTGGCAGTTCTATTCGAGAATAGCCTATACAAACTATTTCTTTATGGTTAGAAATACATGAAGACTTTTGTTGATTGTTCCGTCACCACAAAATTCACGGCATAACTTGTATTTTGCTAAATAAGTTTACAAAATAACTAAAGAATGCCATTTGCTCAAAACTAAGTAAAAGAAAAAAAAAACATCCACCAAAGCTTATCTTAAATTAATGAAAGGTGTTTTTCTCCATTACCGATGCCATCAGAAATCCAAAACAATGCGGTCATGGATCCATGGTTACCATTCTGTTGAATTGATAACACCCATGCACTAATGTTGGATAAATATATCCTATGAGTTACTGACCTACAATTAAGACATTGCTGAGTAACCGCTTCACTGGTTGAAAAGCATTATTTTGAATCTATTTAAAGTTACTGACTGTCTGTGATTGCAATCTTGATGGAATGGAAGGTATGGCGTTATTCTAATTTAAGATTTCTGATCATTCAGTTATTGAAATCTTTCTCTTTCATGAGCACAGGTAAACAAAAACATTATTAGTCTGATAATGAAGAATGTATAGACAAATAATCTTTGTTCAAATTATGTCACGCCTATAACTATGACAAATGAATCCTACACAGTATAACAGCTTATCAAAAGCAATGGAACGAAGGAATGGTAATAGTCACTAGCCAAAACTAGGAAGCATTTAATTTAGCATTTTAGTCATTGAATCAGCAAATAAATTTGTAAAAATTCATTCATTAAGCTATGTCAAAACCATTGTATGATTTTGTATGTATTTGTATGATTCTGATGCAGGCCCTCTAGATGTATATATTGTTGTAAGGTTTATATGAAAATTGCGTCGCTGCTGTAGGCCTACTATCAGCATGAAAAGACATCGTCGTGAGAGAGCTGTTTTTGCTGGCAGCCAACGCTGTATTGGTTGGAGGAAGATTAACGTTTATTTCAGGTCTCCCCTTCCACATTCACAATGCACGACGAAATACAATGCGAATACTGTGTATAACATATCTTTCTCAAACATCAAAATTCATCGGAGACTGCTTCGGGATGTTTCTTACTGCACTGAATCACTGAATACATGAATGTTTAATAAACAAGTGGAAGCAAACTGCAGGACAATCTTTCACTTGGAACATGGATGACAGACATTATGGACAGAAGGTAAAATTATTTCTGCTACAAAGAATGGACTGGCATGAAATCCATGCAATGATTTCTTCCGCTTAAACGGAGAGTTTTACACGTATAATGGGAGTGTTTCCTCACTTTTCTCCCTCTTTTCCTGCGAGTATACTGTATAAAGATATTCCTTGCACAATATTTTGGTCATCTAGGATGTTGCTGCAAATTGTTAAAGAAATCTTCAATCTAGCGCAATATTCGACTTTTAAAGAAATTTCCTCTGGTTTGTTATCGAGATACATCTCGTGCGGTGCGATTTGAGCATCAGAGAAACACAACGAACAATTTGGTTCCAACACTTACCAAAATAACATGGACCACTAACCGACATACGGGTATATCATACATTCATTATTTTCTCACAAACTGAAAATAAATGTTTGAAAGACAGACCTCAGTGAAAATTACAGATGCCGGTGCCGATAGCTAAGCCTAACACCTATCGGCTCAAATGATAGATGTTGACTATTTTGATTTTCAAAAAGTTCAAACAGTTATGAGAATCTAATTAGTTTATTTGGGAAAAGCAAAAAAAGGTATTGTAGTACTTCAGCTAGCAAAATTTTTTTCATCGTATTGCGGCAAGCGGATCACCGCAACCTTTCTCGATGCCAAATGAAAAGTGAAGAAACTGATGCAGTATTATACATTTACAAGATGGATTTCAGTTCTCACAACGAAATGATTGAAGAACATACCACACACGACATAATCGATGGAATCAATGGAACGATCGAACATTACATCTTTGAATAATAATAATAATAATAAATCATATATATTGCAAGAAAAAATGAGAATCAATACAGTTTCGGAGTACATTTCAGGCATGATTAAGATATGAAGTCAAGATAGTCAGAAAGAAAATCAATCAACGAAAGTATTGTTCAATATGATGACTGCTCTCAGATAAAAGGAGTTCCTTCTACGAGATGTTTGACACAATGACTGCAAAACCCTGCCGGATACAGAAGATGTTAAAGGACGCAGTGAATGCAACGGATGATTTCAATTATTGAATATTGTAAAGAAAAGCTTCAAAATTGCAGATTCACGTCTCTGGTGTAGGTTTTGGAATGAACCACAAGGACAGGAATAATCACAACAAATTATAGAATGTGCCCGTCTCGGTGCCTATGCACAACAAAAGGATCAATACCAACAAAAAGCAGTACACTGCTATGAAAAATGTGAAATCACAGATTCAGAAGACACATTAATTATTAACATACTTGCCATAATACAATCAACAATAAATCAATGACACAAAATACATAAATTCAATATAAATAGGAAGCTGTAGTAAATATATAATGAAAATGATAAACTATAAAAATTAAGATGATTTTATAGTGACTTAATACTTAAAAATAATTTTAATTAAAAAACAAATCCACAAAAAATTAAGTATAATAAATTAAAGCGAGTTGTATATACAAAATGATGATGACGAATTATAAGAAAAGCGAGCAATAGAACAAGCATCACAAATACAAAAATCAATGCTGAAATCTGAACCGAACAGTACACTGAATTAAAACTTAAAAAAGTTCTTGCAACCATTGCATCCATTCATCAATTGATTATGAAAGATTTTGCTAAAAAAAATTGGATTCTAAAATCAGTCGTCTCTCATGAAAATGCCAAGTATTATGTAGAACAAGCCATGTAAAAGAAACACATTTTCATCAGAATGGTCTGACGTAGTTGACCAAACGACGGGAGATCATATTGATATAGAGCAAAGAAAAAAGGTAACTCGACCTCTTTGTTTTACAGTCGAATTTCTATTAAATTCTATTAATTTCTAAATCACGACAAACTTACTTCGGCGTCCCGCGCCTTCAAAGGTCGATGGAACAAGGTGGTCCACCCAGAAAATATTTTGGAAACTTAACTTAAATAGAAAATCGACTGTAAAACAAAGCAGAGTTGCCTTCTTTCTTTCCTCACTATGAAGAACTATCAGCATCAATATGTGTTGTTATCAAAGTCAAATTTGTCAAGAATGTCTTTCTCCATCAAAACTAACATTAAAAGGATATTTTCTTCAATCTACATGCAGTCAAAAATTGTTGTTTGATCTTCGTCTCTGTTGCGCTGAATGAAGTCTTTTCCTAGTCAGAGCATCTCGGATAGTCTTAATTTGCAAGACTTGGTATGTCTATCCCAACCTACGATGTTAACATCAAATTTCAATTGAAATTTGATGAATGTGATTGATAGTGATTACTATCAAAAAATAAAGTTATCATTAACAAATTGATATAAACAAATTACCACTAAAACATCCCTAATTCCTCCCTCTAAACTAGTAGGTCCCCATTCAAGTTTAAAAAGGAAGTCAAAGATAGTATCAACACATGTTTTCAAATACTTCTGACTTTTCATGCAAATAATCTGGAAATATGTAAGTAGGCCTACGTCCATGTATTTAGGAAGTCTCACCAAGAAAGATTACAACAAAAAGCTATATGTAATGGCCAAAGACGATGACTGCATTGAGCCTGATGTTTGCCATACAATTCCTGATAGCGAGGTGTCAAGTTCGTGAGTTTCAATCTCAAATCGACACGCACGCTGATGTTCAGTCAATTGCTCTTCTTAGTTACTAAATCTGATACCGCATCTTTTGTAAACCTATTTCAATGAGTGGCCTGTCTACTGTCTACCTGTCTATGACTGCAGTCGCAATTCTTTGTCTGGGAATAAATCAACAGATCTTGCTAATTCAAACTGCTCCTTCGAACCTCATTCCTCCTTGAATGCATCACTATCAGGGGATGTCAGCAGAAGGCCTATTATCAAAACGTGTACTGCTTCTGTAATCTCTCGATAATGTAAAAATTCAATGTCAATTATTGTTTAGTAGACTGTTTAGTAAAGTAACACTGTTTATTTAGGCAACTAACGGAGCATTATGCTAACATTGCTACAAATTCTCAAATTTCATTTAAACTTGAATAAATTCTTTTTCTCGACAAACATTTCATCGTAATTTGATAAACATAAATTCATTTTTCATTGTAAATACTGAATATATTTATTTAGCGACATTATTGATAAGCTTGAATTGTTTCAATCGAATGCATAGAAGTAGATAATTGTTGACTAGAATGGAAGTCTGATATCTTACCTATGTACAATGATGGCACATGGAAAAATCTATGGTTTGTAGGATTGCAGGATCGAACGTGAGGACAGTAAAAACTTTATACTTTTTATAAAATAAAAAACGTTTTAAATACCTTTTTTCAATCAAAAATGTTTTCAACCACCCTGGCTCAAATACAATTTGCACAAAATTCATTTAGAAAATGGTCTGGCAGTTCTATTCGAGAATAGCCTATACAAACTATTTCTTTATGGTTAGAAATACATGAAGACTTTTGTTGATTGTTCCGTCACCACAAAATTCACGGCATAACTTGTATTTTGCTAAATAAGTTTACAAAATAACTAAAGAATGCCATTTGCTCAAAACTAAGTAAAAGAAAAACAAAACATCCACCAAAGCTTATCTTAAATTAATGAAAGGTGTTTTTCTCCATTACCGATGCCATCAGAAATCCAAAACAATGCGGTCATGGATCCATGGTTACCATTCTGTTGAATTGATAACACCCATGCACTAATGTTGGATAAATATATCCTATGAGTTACTGACCTACAATTAAGACATTGCTGAGTAACCGCTTCACTGGTTGAAAAGCATTATTTTGAATCTATTTAAAGTTACTGACTGTCTGTGATTGCAATCTTGATGGAATGGAAGGTATGGCGTTATTCTAATTTAAGATTTCTGATCATTCAGTTATTGAAATCTTTCTCTTTCATGAGCACAGGTAAACAAAAACATTATTAGTCTGATAATGAAGAATGTATAGACAAATAATCTTTGTTCAAATTATGTCACGCCTATAACTATGACAAATGAATCCTACACAGTATAACAGCTTATCAAAAGCAATGGAACGAAGGAATGGTAATAGTCACTAGCCAAAACTAGGAAGCATTTAATTTAGCATTTTAGTCATTGAATCAGTAAATAAATTTGTAAAAATTCATTCATTAAGCTATGTCAAAACCATTGTATGATTTTGTATGTATTTGTATGATTCTGATGCAGGCCCTCTAGATGTATATATTGTTGTAAGGTTTATATGAAAATTGCGTCGCTGCTGTAGGCCTACTATCAGCATGAAAAGACATCGTCGTGAGAGAGCTGTTTTTGCTGGCAGCCAACGCTGTATTGGTTGGAGGAAGATTAACGTTTATTTCAGGTCTCCCCTTCCGCATTCACAATGCACGACGAAATACAATGCGAATACTACTGTGTATAACATATCTTTCTCAAACATCAAAATTCATCGGAGACTGCTTCGGGATGTTTCTTACTGCACTGAATCACTGAATACATGAATGTTTAATAAACAAGTGGAAGCAAACTGCAGGACAATCTTTCACTTGGAACATGGATGACAGACATTATGGACAGAAGGTAAAATTATTTCTGCTACAAAGAATGGACTGGCATGAAATCCATGCAATGATTTCTTCCGCTTAAACGGAGAGTTTTACACGTATAATGGAAGTGTTTCCTCACTTTTCTCCCTCTTTTCCTGCGAGTATACTGTATAAAGATATTCCTTGCACAATATTTTGGTCATCTAGGATGTTGCTGCAAATTGTTAAAGAAATCTTCAATCTAGCGCAATATTCGACTTTTAAAGAAATTTCTCTGGTTTGTTATCGAGATACATCTCGTGCGGTGCGATTTGAGCATCAGAGAAACACAACGAACAATTTGGTTCCAACACTTACCAAAATAACATGGACCACTAACCGACATACGGGTATATCATACATTCATTCAAATGTCTTCAAATGTTTGAAAGACAGACCTCAGTGAAAATTACAGATGCCGGTGCCGGATAGCTAAGCCTAACACCTATCGGCTCAAATGATAGATGTTGACTATTTTGATTTTCAAAAAGTTCAAACAGTTATGAGAATCTAATTAGTTTATTTGGGAAAAGCAAAAAAGGTATTGTAGTACTTCAGCTAGCAAAATTTTTTTCATCGTATTGCGGCAAGCGGATCACCGCAACCTTTCTCGATGCCAAATGAAAAGTGAAGAAACTGATGCAGTATTATACATTTACAAGATGGATTTCAGTTCTCACAACGAAATGATTGAAGAACATACCACACACGACATAATCGATGGAATCAATGGAACGATCGAACATTACATCTTTGAATAATAATAATAATAATAAATCATATATATTGCAAGAAAAAATGAGAATCAATACAGTTTCGGAGTACATTTCAGGCATGATTAAGATATGAAGTCAAGATAGTCAGAAAGAAAATCAATCAACGAAAGTATTGTTCAATATGATGACTGCTCTCAGATAAAAGGAGTTCCTTCTACGAGATGTTTGACACAATGACTGCAAAACCCTGCCGGATACAGAAGATGTTAAAGGACGCAGTGAATGCAACGGATGATTTCAATTATTGAATATTGTAAAGAAAAGCTTCAAAATTGCAGATTCACGTCTCTGGTGTAGGTTTTGGAATGAACCACAAGGACAGGAATAATCACAACAAATTATAGAATGTGCCCGTCTCGGTGCCTATGCACAACAAAAGGATCAATACCAACAAAAAGCAGTACACTGCTATGAAAAATGTGAAATCACAGATTCAGAAGACACATTAATTATTAACATACTTGCCATAATACAATCAACAATAAATCAATGACACAAAATACATAAATTCAATATAAATAGGAAGCTGTAGTAAATATATAATGAAAATGATAAACTATAAAAATTAAGATGATTTTATAGTGACTTAATACTTAAAAATAATTTTAATTAAAAAACAAATCCACAAAAAATTAAGTATAATAAATTAAAGCGAGTTGTATATACAAAATGATGATGACGAATTATAAGAAAAGCGAGCAATAGAACAAGCATCACAAATACAAAAATCAATGCTGAAATCTGAACCGAACAGTACACTGAATTAAAACTTAAAAAAGTTCTTGCAACCATTGCATCCATTCATCAATTGATTATGAAAGATTTTGCTAAAAAAAATTGGATTCTAAAATCAGTCGTCTCTCATGAAAATGCCAAGTATTATGTAGAACAAGCCATGTAAAAGAAACACATTTTCATCAGAATGGTCTGACGTAGTTGACCAAACGACGGGAGATCATATTGATATAGAGCAAAGAAAAAAGGTAACTCGACCTCTTTGTTTTACAGTCGAATTTCTATTAAATTCTATTAATTTCTAAATCACGACAAACTTACTTCGGCGTCCCGCGCCTTCAAAGGTCGATGGAACAAGGTGGTCCACCCAGAAAATATTTTGGAAACTTAACTTAAATAGAAAATCGACTGTAAAACAAAGCAGAGTTGCCTTCTTTCTTTGCTCACTATGAAGAACTATCAGCATCAATATGTGTTGTTATCAAAGTCAAATTTGTCAAGAATGTCTTTCTCCATCAAAACTAACATTAAAAGGATATTTTCTTCAATCTACATGCAGTCAAAAATTGTTGTTTGATCTTCGTCTCTGTTGCGCTGAATGAAGTCTTTTCCTAGTCAGAGCATCTCGGATAGTCTTAATTTGCAAGACTTGGTATGTCTATCCCAACCTACGATGTTAACATCAAATTTCAATTGAAATTTGATGAATGTGATTGATAGTGATTACTATCAAAAAATAAAGTTATCATTAACAAATTGATATAAACAAATTACCACTAAAACATCCCTAATTCCTCCCTCTAAACTAGTAGGTCCCCATTCAAGTTTAAAAAGGAAGTCAAAGATAGTATCAACACATGTTTTCAAATACTTCTGACTTTTCATGCAAATAATCTGGAAATATGTAAGTAGGCCTACGTCCATGTATTTAGGAAGTCTCACCAAGAAAGATTACAACAAAAAGCTATATGTAATGGCCAAAGACGATGATTGCATTGAGCCTGATGTTTGCCATACAATTCCTGATAGCGAGGTGTCAAGTTCGTGAGTTTCAATCTCAAATCGACACGCACGCTGATGTTCAGTCAATTGCTCTTCTTAGTTACTAAATCTGATACCGCATCTTTTGTAAACCTATTTCAATGAGTGGCCTGTCTACTGTCTACCTGTCTATGACTGCAGTCGCAATTCTTTGTCTGGGAATAAATCAACAGATCTTGCTAATTCAAACTGCTCCTTCGAACCTCATTCCTCCTTGAATGCATCACTATCAGGGGATGTCAGCAGAAGGCCTATTATCAAAACGTGTACTGCTTCTGTAATCTCTCGATAATGTAAAAATTCAATGTCAATTATTGTTTAGTAGACTGTTTAGTAAAGTAACACTGTTTATTTAGGCAACTAACGGAGCATTATGCTAACATTGCTACAAATTCTCAAATTTCATTTAAACTTGAATAAATTCTTTTTCTCGACAAACATTTCATCGTAATTTGATAAACATAAATTCATTTTTCATTGTAAATACTGAATATATTTATTTAGCGACATTATTGATAAGCTTGAATTGTTTCAATCGAATGCATAGAAGTAGATAATTGTTGACTAGAATGGAAGTCTGATATCTTACCTATGTACAATGATGGCACATGGAAAAATCTATGGTTTGTAGGATTGCAGGATCGAACGTGAGGACAGTAAAAACTTTATACTTTTTATAAAATAAAAATCGTTTTAAATACCTTTTTTCAATCAAAAATGTTTTCAACCACCCTGGCTCAAATACAATTTGCACAAAATTCATTTAGAAAATGGTCTGGCAGTTCTATTCGAGAATAGCCTATACAAACTATTTCTTTATGGTTAGAAATACATGAAGACTTTTGTTGATTGTTCCGTCACCACAAAATTCACGGCAAAACTTGTATTTTGCTAAATAAGTTTACAAAATAACTAAAGAATGCCATTTGCTCAAAACTAAGTAAAAGAAAAACAAAACATCCACCAAAGCTTATCTTAAATTAATGAAAGGTGTTTTTCTCCATTACCGATGCCATCAGAAATCCAAAACAATGCGGTCATGGATCCATGGTTACCATTCTGTTGAATTGATAACACCCATGCACTAATGTTGGATAAATATATCCTATGAGTTACTGACCTACAATTAAGACATTGCTGAGTAACCGCTTCACTGGTTGAAAAGCATTATTTTGAATCTATTTAAAGTTACTGACTGTCTGTGATTGCAATCTTGATGGAATGGAAGGTATGGCGTTATTCTAATTTAAGATTTCTGATCATTCAGTTATTGAAATCTTTCTCTTTCATGAGCACAGGTAAACAAAAACATTATTAGTCTGATAATGAAGAATGTATAGACAAATAATCTTTGTTCAAATTATGTCACGCCTATAACTATGACAAATGAATCCTACACAGTATAACAGCTTATCAAAAGCAATGGAACGAAGGAATGGTAATAGTCACTAGCCAAAACTAGGAAGCATTTAATTTAGCATTTTAGTCATTGAATCAGCAAATAAATTTGTAAAAATTCATTCATTAAGATATGTCAAAACCATTGTATGATTTTGTATGTATTTGTATGATTCTGATGCAGGCCCTCTAGATGTATATATTGTTGTAAGGTTTATATGAAAATTGCGTCGCTGCTGTAGGCCTACTATCAGCATGAAAAGACATCGTCGTGAGAGAGCTGTTTTTGCTGGCAGCCAACGCTGCATTGGTTGGAGGAAGATTAACGTTTATTTCAGGTCTCCCCTTCCACATTCACAATGCACGACGAAATACAATGCGAATACTGTGTATAACATATCTTTCTCAAACATCAAAATTCATCGGAGACTGCTTCGGGATGTTTCTTACTGCACTGAATCACTGAATACATGAATGTTTAATAAACAAGTGGAAGCAAACTGCAGGACAATCTTTCACTTGGAACATGGATGACAGACATTATGGACAAAAGGTAAAATTATTTCCGCTACAAAGAATGGACTGGCATGAAATCCATGCAATGATTTCTTCCGCTTAAACGGAGAGTTTTACACGTATAATGGAAGTGTTTCCTCACTTTTCTCCCTCTTTTCCTGCGAGTATACTGTATAAAGATATTCCTTGCACAATATTTTGGTCATCTAGGATGTTGCTGCATTGTTAAAAAAATCTTCAATCTAGCGCAATATTCGACTTTTAAAGAAATTTCCTCTGGTTTGTTATCGAGATACATCTCGTGCGGTGCGATTTGAGCATCAGAGAAACACAACGAACAATTTGGTTCCAACACTTACCAAAATAACATGGACCACTAACCGACATACGGGTATATCATACATTCATTATTTTCTCACAAACTGAAAATAAATGTTTGAAAGACAGACCTCAGTGAAAATTACAGATGCCGGTGCCGGATAGCTAAGCCTAACACCTATCGGCTCAAATGATAGATGTTGACTATTTTGATTTTCAAAAAGTTCAAACAGTTATGAGAATCTAATTAGTTTATTTGGGAAAAGCAAAAAAAGGTATTGTAGTACTTCAGCTAGCAAAATTTTTTTCATCGTATTGCGGCAAGCGGATCACCGCAACCTTTCTCGATGCCAAATGAAAAGTGAAGAAACTGATGCAGTATTATACATTTACAAGATGGATTTCAGTTCTCACAACGAAATGATTGAAGAACATACCACACACGACATAATCGATGGAATCAATGGAACGATCGAACATTACATCTTTGAATAATAATAATAATAATAAATCATATATATTGCAAGAAAAAATGAGAATCAATACAGTTTCGGAGTACATTTCAGGCATGATTAAGATATGAAGTCAAGATAGTCAGAAAGAAAATCAATCAACGAAAGTATTGTTCAATATGATGACTGCTCTCAGATAAAAGGAGTTCCTTCTACGAGATGTTTGACACAATGACTGCAAAACCCTGCCGGATACAGAAGATGTTAAAGGACGCAGTGAATGCAACGGATGATTTCAATTATTGAATATTGTAAAGAAAAGCTTCAAAATTGCAGATTCACGTCTCTGGTGTAGGTTTTGGAATGAACCACAAGGACAGGAATAATCACAACAAATTATAGAATGTGCCCGTCTCGGTGCCTATGCACAACAAAAGGATCAATACCAACAAAAAGCAGTACACTGCTATGAAAAATGTGAAATCACAGATTCAGAAGACACATTAATTATTGACATACTTGCCATAATACAATCAACAATAAATCAATGACACAAAATACATAAATTCAATATAAATAGGAAGCTGTAGTAAATATATAATGAAAATGATAAACTATAAAAATTAAGATGATTTTATAGTGACTTAATACTTAAAAATAATTTTAATTAAAAAACAAATCCACAAAAAATTAAGTATAATAAATTAAAGCGAGTTGTATATACAAAATGATGATGACGAATTATAAGAAAAGCGAGCAATAGAACAAGCATCACAAATACAAAAATCAATGCTGAAATCTGAACCGAACAGTACACTGAATTAAAACTTAAAAAAGTTCTTGCAACCATTGCATCCATTCATCAATTGATTATGAAAGATTTTGCTAAAAAAAATTGGATTCTAAAATCAGTCGTCTCTCATGAAAATGCCAAGTATTATGTAGAACAAGCCATGTAAAAGAAACACATTTTCATCAGAATGGTCTGACGTAGTTGACCAAACGACGGGAGATCATATTGATATAGAGCAAAGAAAAAAGGTAACTCGACCTCTTTGTTTTACAGTCGAATTTCTATTAAATTCTATTAATTTCTAAATCACGACAAACTTACTTCGGCGTCCCGCGCCTTCAAAGGTCGATGGAACAAGGTGGTCCACCCAGAAAATATTTTGAAAACTTAACTTAAATAGAAAATCGACTGTAAAACAAAGCAGAGTTGCCTTCTTTCTTTGCTCACTATGAAGAACTATCAGCATCAATATGTGTTGTTATCAAAGTCAAATTTGTCAAGAATGTCTTTCTCCATCAAAACTAACATTAAAAGGATATTTTCTTCAATCTACATGCAGTCAAAAATTGTTGTTTGATCTTCGTCTCTGTTGCGCTGAATGAAGTCTTTTCCTAGTCAGAGCATCTCGGATAGTCTTAATTTGCAAGACTTGGTATGTCTATCCCAACCTACGATGTTAACATCAAATTTCAATTGAAATTTGATGAATGTGATTGATAGTGATTACTATCAAAAAATAAAGTTATCATTAACAAATTGATATAAACAAATTACCACTAAAACATCCCTAATTCCTCCCTCTAAACTAGTAGGTCCCCATTCAAGTTTAAAAAGGAAGTCAAAGATAGTATCAACACATGTTTTCAAATACTTCTGACTTTTCATGCAAATAATCTGGAAATATGTAAGTAGGCCTACGTCCATGTATTTAGGAAGTCTCACCAAGAAAGATTACAACAAAAAGCTATATGTAATGGCCAAAGACGATGATTGCATTGAGCCTGATGTTTGCCATACAATTCCTGATAGCGAGGTGTCAAGTTCGTGAGTTTCAATCTCAAATCGACACGCACGCTGATGTTCAGTCAATTGCTCTTCTTAGTTACTAAATCTGATACCGCATCTTTTGTAAACCTATTTCAATGAGTGGCCTGTCTACTGTCTACCTGTCTATGACTGCAGTCGCAATTCTTTGTCTGGGAATAAATCAACAGATCTTGCTAATTCAAACTGCTCCTTCGAACCTCATTCCTCCTTGAATGCATCACTATCAGGGGATGTCAGCAGAAGGCCTATTATCAAAACGTGTACTGCTTCTGTAATCTCTCGATAATGTAAAAATTCAATGTCAATTATTGTTTAGTAGACTGTTTAGTAAAGTAACACTGTTTATTTAGGCAACTAACGGAGCATTATGCTAACATTGCTACAAATTCTCAAATTTCATTTAAACTTGAATAAATTCTTTTTCTCGACAAACATTTCATCGTAATTTGATAAACATAAATTCATTTTTCATTGTAAATACTGAATATATTTATTTAGCGACATTATTGATAAGCTTGAATTGTTTCAATCGAATGCATAGAAGTAGATAATTGTTGACTAGAATGGAAGTCTGATATCTTACCTATGTACAATGATGGCACATGGAAAAATCTATGGTTTGTAGGATTGCAGGATCGAACGTGAGGACAGTAAAAACTTTATACTTTTTATAAAATAAAAATCGTTTTAAATACCTTTTTTCAATCAAAAATGTTTTCAACCACCCTGGCTCAAATACAATTTGCACAAAATTCATTTAGAAAATGGTCTGGCAGTTCTATTCGAGAATAGCCTATACAAACTATTTCTTTATGGTTAGAAATACATGAAGACTTTTGTTGATTGTTCCGTCACCACAAAATTCACGGCATAACTTGTATTTTGCTAAATAAGTTTACAAAATAACTAAAGAATGCCATTTGCTCAAAACTAAGTAAAAGAAAAAAAAAACATCCACCAAAGCTTATCTTAAATTAATGAAAGGTGTTTTTCTCCATTACCGATGCCATCAGAAATCCAAAACAATGCGGTCATGGATCCATGGTTACCATTCTGTTGAATTGATAACACCCATGCACTAATGTTGGATAAATATATCCTATGAGTTACTGACCTACAATTAAGACATTGCTGAGTAACCGCTTCACTGGTTGAAAAGCATTATTTTGAATCTATTTAAAGTTACTGACTGTCTGTGATTGCAATCTTGATGGAATGGAAGGTATGGCGTTATTCTAATTTAAGATTTCTGATCATTCAGTTATTGAAATCTTTCTCTTTCATGAGCACAGGTAAACAAAAACATTATTAGTCTGATAATGAAGAATGTATAGACAAATAATCTTTGTTCAAATTATGTCACGCCTATAACTATGACAAATGAATCCTACACAGTATAACAGCTTATCAAAAGCAATGGAACGAAGGAATGGTAATAGTCACTAGCCAAAACTAGGAAGCATTTAATTTAGCATTTTAGTCATTGAATCAGCAAATAAATTTGTAAAAATTCATTCATTAAGCTATGTCAAAACCATTGTATGATTTTGTATGTATTTGTATGATTCTGATGCAGGCCCTCTAGATGTATATATTGTTGTAAGGTTTATATGAAAATTGCGTCGCTGCTGTAGGCCTACTATCAGCATGAAAAGACATCGTCGTGAGAGAGCTGTTTTTGCTGGCAGCCAACGCTGTATTGGTTGGAGGAAGATTAACGTTTATTTCAGGTCTCCCCTTCCACATTCACAATGCACGACGAAATACAATGCGAATACTGTGTATAACATATCTTTCTCAAACATCAAAATTCATCGGAGACTGCTTCGGGATGTTTCTTACTGCACTGAATCACTGAATACATGAATGTTTAATAAACAAGTGGAAGCAAACTGCAGGACAATCTTTCACTTGGAACATGGATGACAGACATTATGGACAGAAGGTAAAATTATTTCTGCTACAAAGAATGGACTGGCATGAAATCCATGCAATGATTTCTTCCGCTTAAACGGAGAGTTTTACACGTATAATGGGAGTGTTTCCTCACTTTTCTCCCTCTTTTCCTGCGAGTATACTGTATAAAGATATTCCTTGCACAATATTTTGGTCATCTAGGATGTTGCTGCAAATTGTTAAAGAAATCTTCAATCTAGCGCAATATTCGACTTTTAAAGAAATTTCTCTGGTTTGTTATCGAGATACGTCTCGTGCGGTGCGATTTGAGCATCAGAGAAACACAACGAACAATTTGGTTCCAACACTTACCAAAATAACATGGACCACTAACCGACATACGGGTATATCATACATTCATTATTTTCTCACAAACTGAAAATAAATGTTTGAAAGACAGACCTCAGTGAAAATTACAGATGCCGGTGCCGGATAGCTAAGCCTAACACCTATCGGCTCAAATGATAGATGTTGACTATTTTGATTTTCAAAAAGTTCAAACAGTTATGAGAATCTAATTAGTTTATTTGGGAAAAGCAAAAAAAGGTATTGTAGTACTTCAGCTAGCAAAATTTTTTTCATCGTATTGCGGCAAGCGGATCACCGCAACCTTTCTCGATGCCAAATGAAAAGTGAAGAAACTGATGCAGTATTATACATTTACAAGATGGATTTCAGTTCTCACAACGAAATGATTGAAGAACATACCACACACGACATAATCGATGGAATCAATGGAACGATCGAACATTACATCTTTGAATAATAATAATAATAATAAATCATATATATTGCAAGAAAAAATGAGAATCAATACAGTTTCGGAGTACATTTCAGGCATGATTAAGATATGAAGTCAAGATAGTCAGAAAGAAAATCAATCAACGAAAGTATTGTTCAATATGATGACTGCTCTCAGATAAAAGGAGTTCCTTCTACGAGATGTTTGACACAATGACTGCAAAACCCTGCCGGATACAGAAGATGTTAAAGGACGCAGTGAATGCAACGGATGATTTCAATTATTGAATATTGTAAAGAAAAGCTTCAAAATTGCAGATTCACGTCTCTGGTGTAGGTTTTGGAATGAACCACAAGGACAGGAATAATCACAACAAATTATAGAATGTGCCCGTCTCGGTGCCTATGCACAACAAAAGGATCAATACCAACAAAAAGCAGTACACTGCTATGAAAAATGTGAAATCACAGATTCAGAAGACACATTAATTATTAACATACTTGCCATAATACAATCAACAATAAATCAATGACACAAAATACATAAATTCAATATAAATAGGAAGCTGTAGTAAATATATAATGAAAATGATAAACTATAAAAATTAAGATGATTTTATAGTGACTTAATACTTAAAAATAATTTTAATTAAAAAACAAATCCACAAAAAATTAAGTATAATAAATTAAAGCGAGTTGTATATACAAAATGATGATGACGAATTATAAGAAAAGCGAGCAATAGAACAAGCATCACAAATACAAAAATCAATGCTGAAATCTGAACCGAACAGTACACTGAATTAAAACTTAAAAAAGTTCTTGCAACCATTGCATCCATTCATCAATTGATTATGAAAGATTTTGCTAAAAAAAATTGGATTCTAAAATCAGTCGTCTCTCATGAAAATGCCAAGTATTATGTAGAACAAGCCATGTAAAAGAAACACATTTTCATCAGAATGGTCTGACGTAGTTGACCAAACGACGGGAGATCATATTGATATAGAGCAAAGAAAAAAGGTAACTCGACCTCTTTGTTTTACAGTCGAATTTCTATTAAATTCTATTAATTTCTAAATCACGACAAACTTACTTCGGCGTCCCGCGCCTTCAAAGGTCGATGGAACAAGGTGGTCCACCCAGAAAATATTTTGGAAACTTAACTTAAATAGAAAATCGACTGTAAAACAAAGCAGAGTTGCCTTCTTTCTTTGCTCACTATGAAGAACTATCAGCATCAATATGTGTTGTTATCAAAGTCAAATTTGTCAAGAATGTCTTTCTCCATCAAAACTAACATTAAAAGGATATTTTCTTCAATCTACATGCAGTCAAAAATTGTTGTTTGATCTTCGTCTCTGTTGCGCTGAATGAAGTCTTTTCCTAGTCAGAGCATCTCGGATAGTCTTAATTTGCAAGACTTGGTATGTCTATCCCAACCTACGATGTTAACATCAAATTTCAATTGAAATTTGATGAATGTGATTGATAGTGATTATTATCAAAAAATAAAGTTATCATTAACAAATTGATATAAACAAATTACCACTAAAACATCCCTAATTCCTCCCTCTAAACTAGTAGGTCCCCATTCAAGTTTAAAAAGGAAGTCAAAGATAGTATCAACACATGTTTTCAAATACTTCTGACTTTTCATGCAAATAATCTGGAAATATGTAAGTAGGCCTACGTCCATGTATTTAGGAAGTCTCACCAAGAAAGATTACAACAAAAAGCTATATGTAATGGCCAAAGACGATGATTGCATTGAGCCTGATGTTTGCCATACAATTCCTGATAGCGAGGTGTCAAGTTCGTGAGTTTCAATCTCAAATCGACACGCACGCTGATGTTCAGTCAATTGCTCTTCTTAGTTACTAAATCTGATACCGCATCTTTTGTAAACCTATTTCAATGAGTGGCCTGTCTACTGTCTACCTGTCTATGACTGCAGTCGCAATTCTTTGTCTGGGAATAAATCAACAGATCTTGCTAATTCAAACTGCTCCTTCGAACCTCATTCCTCCTTGAATGCATCACTATCAGGGGATGTCAGCAGAAGGCCTATTATCAAAACGTGTACTGCTTCTGTAATCTCTCGATAATGTAAAAATTCAATGTCAATTATTGTTTAGTAGACTGTTTAGTAAAGTAACACTGTTTATTTAGGCAACTAACGGAGCATTATGCTAACATTGCTACGAATTCTCAAATTTCATTTAAACTTGAATAAATTCTTTTTCTCGACAAACATTTCATCGTAATTTGATAAACATAAATTCATTTTTCATTGTAAATACTGAATATATTTATTTAGCGACATTATTGATAAGCTTGAATTGTTTCAATCGAATGCATAGAAGTAGATAATTGTTGACTAGAATGGAAGTCTGATATCTTACCTATGTACAATGATGGCACATGGAAAAATCTATGGTTTGTAGGATTGCAGGATCGAACGTGAGGACAGTAAAAACTTTATACTTTTTATAAAATAAAAAACGTTTTAAATATCTTTTTTCAATCAAAAATGTTTTCAACCACCCTGGCTCAAATACAATTTGCACAAAATTCATTTAGAAAATGGTCTGGCAGTTCTATTCGAGAATAGCCTATACAAACTATTTCTTTATGGTTAGAAATACATGAAGACTTTTGTTGATTGTTCCGTCACCACAAAGTTCACGGCATAACTTGTATTTTGCTAAATAAGTTTACAAAATAACTACAGTAAAAGAAAAACAAAACATCCACCAAAGCTTATCTTAAATTAATGAAAGGTGTTTTTCTCCATTACCGATGCCATCAGAAATCCAAAACAATGCGGTCATGGATCCATGGTTACCATTCTGTTGAATTGATAACACCCATGCACTAATGTTGGATAAATATATCCTATGAGTTACTGACCTACAATTAAGACATTGCTGAGTAACCGCTTCACTGGTTGAAAAGCATTATTTTGAATCTATTTAAAGTTACTGACTGTCTGTGATTGCAATCTTGATGGAATGGAAGGTATGGCGTTATTCTAATTTAAGATTTCTGATCATTCAGTTATTGAAATCTTTCTCTTTCATGAGCACAGGTAAGCAAAAACATTATTAGTCTGATAATGAAGAATGTATAGACAAATAATCTTTGTTCAAATTATGTCACGCCTATAACTATGACAAATGAATCCTACACAGTATAACAGCTTATCAAAAGCAATGGAACGAAGGAATGGTAATAGTCACTAGCCAAAACTAGGAAGCATTTAATTTAGCATTTTAGTCATTGAATCAGCAAATAAATTTGTAAAAATTCATTCATTAAGCTATGTCAAAACCATTGTATGATTTTGTATGTATTTGTATGATTCTGATGCAGGCCCTCTAGATGTATATATTGTTGTAAGGTTTATATGAAAATTGCGTCGCTGCTGTAGGCCTACTATCAGCATGAAAAGACATCGTCGTGAGAGAGCTGTTTTTGCTGGCAGCCAACGCTGTATTGGTTGGAGGAAGATTAACGTTTATTTCAGGTCTCCCCTTCCACATTCACAATGCACGACGAAATACAATGCGAATACTGTGTATAACATATCTTTCTCAAACATCAAAATTCATCGGAGACTGCTTCGGGATGTTTCTTACTGCACTGAATCACTGAATACATGAATGTTTAATAAACAAGTGGAAGCAAACTGCAGGACAATCTTTCACTTGGAACATGGATGACAGACATTATGGACAGAAGGTAAAATTATTTCTGCTACAAAGAATGGACTGGCATGAAATCCATGCAATGATTTCTTCCGCTTAAACGGAGAGTTTTACACGTATAATGGAAGTGTTTCCTCACTTTTCTCCCTCTTTTCCTGCGAGTATACTGTATAAAGATATTCCTTGCACAATGTTTTGGTCATCTAGGATGTTGCTGCATTGTTAAAAAAATCTTTACTGTAACGCAATATTCGACTTTTGAAGAAATTTCTCGTGGGCATCAGAGAAGCACAATGAACAACTTGGTTCCATTTGGATCACTAACCGACATACCGGGTATACATTCTACATTTTCTCACAAACTGAAAATAAATATTAGTTAAAAAAAACTTCATTGAATATTACAGAACATTTACAGACTAGTAAGTTAAATGCAGACCAAGTGGCAACCGTGACCATGGAAACTTTTTTTCAAGAACAATGTCGAGGAGTGAGTGATGTTGCATCAAGGCTTAATTCCTTAAAGGTCAGTCTTTGCCCTGAAGCAAGCAAAGAATCGCAAGAATGCATAGCCTATTTTCGGGCGTACTCATCTATGCTACAATTTTAAATACGCAATTTAGCATTCAACAGGCTAATTCCTTCTTTAAATTTGCCGGTTGAGATTGCCTAGATTGCCACCTATGCGCATACCCATGCACAGGTAGTTTGTTCATCTATTATATAAACATGGCCTGAATGTTCTGTGCTTCATTAGCCTTCCTACTGCATAACTTAGGCGTAATAGTTGTAATCCTATGAGTAATTGCCTTGATGTAACAGGATCATTGGATGCTGCGGATTTTTGCCGAGTGTTTGATGTTAATGAGTGTTAGTTCTTTGTCTCCTTGATGGGTGTGGTATGGCTATTTATGTACATCTGGAATGTTGCTTCTTAACATAACACAAAATTTTACTCGTTTGCGAGTAGATAATAGACACTGTAAATTTGAATAATTCTGCTGATAATTTGTAAGAGATCTTGAAATAAATCGAGGTATTTCTTCACTGAAAAGTATTTTTTTTTCATTAAGATCTGTATAAGTCGAACTTAAAATGTAAGTTGAAGTGGTTCATCAGCCAATATCACGAGTTCACCAGTGAGTTTTTTATTAATGGCCTACAACATGATTGATGTCAGTACAGCATTCTCCGACACTCAATCAAATGATAATGATCTTCTGGTAAAAGGTCTTTTTCACTCTCACACCAGTTGAACTAGATGATAACTGGTGGAATTCATTGCAACATGCAGGATATCATTGATTTACATCATGCACATTGCACGTGGTTGATAAATATTGTACTTTAGCATTAACTACGTAAACAGGTTTGCAATCAGACTATGTAAATGAATTACTTTCACTTCAATACAACGCAAATTATCTAATAACCAATCAATGCTTTATAAACCTGTGATCAATGTTGAGTTCAATTGACGATGGCTTCATGCTAACATGGCAACTTCAAATAAGGGTAACTGACTTTTTAGGTTTTTATAAAACTTAAAAGTAGCAAACCCAAAGATATTTAATTGTTTAAAAGGGCTAGATGAGAAATAGATGCCTAAATTTGAACCCATTTTAGTACGGTCCCTATCGTGGCAAAAAAGCATTACGGCAATGGAGCGAAATTGCTGTCTTGCCGGCTGGGCGATGTGCAATGCGACAAAAAGGCTTGGAAATGGCACATGATGTAAAGCATAATTCACTGATATTATATGATAAGTATAATAAATATTCGTTCTGTAGTTTCTCTGAAAAAACTGTTAAAGATGAGACCAGTAATACAGCAATTTAAAGCAGTACTATCAATTTGGAAGAAAAATATTCAGATGAAGACTGATTATGATATTATAATGAGCTCATTATTCTGCTTAGAGAAGTCATTTAGTCATGTATCTGGCGAAGTGCAGGTGATCTTTACTCTGCTTTCATCTAAAAATGAAACAATTGCTTTTCATTTTTATTATTCCTATATAACATTCGCTCTTCAGATTTAAGAATCAACCGCCATAAAATAATGCAATGTCTAATTGAAAGAATTGTATCAGCAGTGCTCTTGTTTATATCTGAAGACGTTTTCGCAAGACATCTGAAAAAGTAGAATGTTGCACTCTTAGGCTCTATTTGTTGCAATTCGGACGTTTCTTTTAGACATATAAAAATGTCTTGATTTATTATCAAAATGCGTTTTAGTTCTGCAATAACAACTTTCGAGTGGTGTAAAGTTTGACAGTTCAATCACTAATCGTTAATATAGTTTCCTATCCTGTTCATTCATCAATCCCTCACACTTTTCAGGAACTCATATTAGTTCGTTTGATCGATATATGCGACGGGGTTGGAACCGGTCGATATATTTTGAAGACCGGCCGACTTCTCATCACACCGGCTGGCCGGTTAATTTAATTAGACCTATGTCGACCGTTGACGACATTCAGTCTAGGTCTAGAATAAATGTAACATAATTTGAGAGTATCTGCGTGTATGCTTTGTGATATAAATATTGCGAACTGTTCTTTAAACAGTAAAAAAATGATTGCCAGCAATTTATGCATGTAGTTCAAACCCTACTTTATCTCAAATAAAGTTTCCATAACCATATTCTAGTCTGTATGAATTTCGGATGCATTGTGTGTTCCTCAGCCTATCTATTGCAAAATTATTCCAGATCTTGAATACTTTCACCACAGCCCTGGTTTATACAACACGTGGAGCTTGGAGATGCAATGAGTAATGGATTTCAATGCAGCCTAGGGCCTGCTACACGAACATCTGACAGTGGATCGTGGATAATTGTTTGATAAGCTAATTGCACGCGATAAATTTTGATTGATGTAAGTACAGGTGCAGCAACACTCCCGCTCCGTCTTGGGACTGAAATGAAAAACAGTTGACAAGTTCGGCGAGCTCATTGATCCAGACTGTTATACGTCAGCTCGAGGTCATCAATGAAAACTAAAAAACCTCTGAATTCAAACTGTAGAGGAGAGAGCTCTCAATTGACGTTGCAAATCACTAGAATTACCTCACAAATGAAGAAGTAGATATCACTTCAGTGAATCACTTTAAATGAAGTTTGCACGTCGCAGACAAGACATTTTATAACATCAGATCTCAGTCAGTGATCATCAGTGCTCGTTTGCTTCTTGCTTGTGATCGTTCTCAACTTGCTTGTGGTTTACTGAATTTGAAAATGCACATAACCTTATCATAAATTATGAAATAGACCTACAACTCATTAGACTAGTAAACAAGTCATTAACGCGTGTTACTGATCATTGCACAAAACATGATATCAAAGTGCGAATAATTGCATTGTGTAATATTGAATTTTAATAGGTAACTCTCGCTTATACGGAGCACCGGCAGGCCTACCACTCATGCATTCTATGTGGAAATTGAATAATGTCTAATGGCATAAAGTTAACCAAATTGTCTGACAATCAAAGCCTTGACCAACCGGTGAGACGGCAACCACCGTCCCATCCCTGACTGGCCGGATTTTAATAAACCGCCCGGTTTTGATGACGTCGGCTCGGCCCCGGCCGGTTGCAACCCTGATATGCGCGCTTCATCAAGAGCTAAGTCTATTTGTATTGTGAATTATTTTATGAAGATAGACCAGATTGGTTTGAGATATTGAAATGAGTATGAACGCAAAGCACTGGCTATTCTGTAAGTTGATAAAGCTTTCACTGAACTCCATCAAAGCCGAAATACATCGAAATACAGGAGGCCACAAGAGAGCAAGAAGTAAGTAAGTAAGCATAAGCACCTAGGCCAATAAGACACTACATTCGCTCATGGAGAGATAATATCTCCTTACCATCGACTTACACTAAAATCAATTTTGATACTAAACACATGAAATTTTACTCCAGAATCAGATATTTTCATCCCTTTGATTAACTATCAGTGCAATTGTACATGTACAACACACAATGAATAATTTACATTGATGACAGGATGGAGTTGCAGGAATATTTCAATTAGGGATCGATTGTATTGCTGTCCAGGGGGCACCGAAGGAAAGTTGAAAGGGGAGCTGTAAATATGCAAAATCTTAATTGAAGTGACGCCTTCGAGCTTCATGAACTTTTGAAACTCCTTCATGATACGCCAAAGGCTATAAGGCTAATACATGAGGTTATTAGCGACCTGATGACCCTTTAGAGCCTGATGTCTTAGAAGTTTCACTTTAAGCACCATAGATTTTCCTGACAGTGTCTAGGAGTTGCATGAGGGCGCCATTGAGAATCAGGATAGGATACCACTCCTAGTCCAATTTCATTGCCATTCAAAAAATGCATTTCAGGAAAAATGGAAAAACTGAAATATAATGAGTGGCACTGAAGAAATTTCTGCAAATGAATGAAAAATCTCATCATTGACAAATTATATAATGGATGTCTGTTGTAAAAGAAGCTTACAAACAAAGACATCGATGCTTCCAGTGCTCATTCACGCATCTTCTGGCGTTTTCAGACACTATTACGAGAGAGAAGTTAAGTGAGGGAAGAACGAAGGAGAGAGAGAGAGAAAAAAAAATAGACGTTAGGTTCTGAGTCCCTATGTGGCCATATGGCTTCTGCGGTGATTCTTCTAGTACGTACCCCAGCCGTCCTACCATTCATGGTCATTTTTAGCATGATTAATATGCTACACGTTGAATATCTGTGATTGATTTGCAAAGAAATAATATGATAAACAGATAGCAGTTTGTCAGCTAAATGATGCCTGGCTTTGCTAAAATGCCAAATTCATGCGACGAGATCAATATCACAAGTTTCCAATATACATGCATTTATCGATGAAATGATAATTTTTGCCTTAATAAATGAATTCTACGCTTCACTAGTTGATGCAATAATGAAAAATGAATACTGCACTTCAAAATGCGACAGAAATAGTTTTCTTAATTTGAATTCGTCATAGAAGTTTTTGGCAATTATGATGAATGAAACTCACTGGCTACCACATAGCAGCTGACATTTCAATCTTGAACACATTTTTCACACTTTCTCTATAATCAGCAAAATAGAATTTTCCTTTTAATATGATTTTATTCATATATAATATTACCCCTTTTGCAACTGTAGTACTACACTAACCGTACGCATATACGAGCATTTTTATAGTGCACATCACTCTTAAGCACTGTTTTTAAGTAATGCATGTAGCCTGCAATCGATTATTCTTGCTCAACTGTTTTTTAACTGCAATTTTGTACCCTTAAATTGCAAAAATTGTGTTGAAGTATCACAAATTTTCGTGCACAAGAAACGGACTATTTTGGTAAGTCCATTTCATTAATAACCAACTACTCTCACATACCCTAACAAAGCCTAGACAAACAGCTAACAGAGCAACAGAGTAATACATAGTAATTGACACTACTTAAAACTATCTGAAAACAAAACTAAGGTACAATCAAGGTCGTCTTGGTAATATGAAAAGTAGCCTAAACATGGACAGCTTGAAATTATGCAATTTAAAATCATAGCTAGCAGTTCACACACTACCCTTTTCATGGTCTTTGAGGAAAGATCAAATATTGAAAATAATGAAAAGGTATGGACGCTACAGTCCCTCATCTGACTTCTTCTCTTTATCAACAAGATTTATGACATTTCTAAACGTCTTACGTCATTGACCAGATGGCTTCCTTAATCAAGTTGCGTTTATTTTCTCCCTCATTATGTCGTCTTCATTAAAGATATGACTCTGTTTACTAAAATGTTTTCCCAATTACGATTTTATCAAAATCGAGTTTTAGCAACTATGATTCCTTCAATTTTCTCTATGTATTAAAGTTTCGGTCATATAGTTCCAATCGCATTCTGTGCATTCATTGAGATAAACTGCGCTACATTGCTTTCCTAGTCTTG
Organism: Prostheceraeus crozeri; assembly: GCA_907163375.1. Lineage (NCBI taxonomy): Eukaryota > Metazoa > Platyhelminthes > Polycladida > Euryleptidae > Prostheceraeus > Prostheceraeus crozeri. Next base: position 100,303 of record CAJQUW010000558.1, on the reverse strand, counting down.
CATGTTCTCACATTGTCATTCAACTATCTGAAAGCACTAGCAAAAAATCTTTGAAAAGGAAAAGAGAAGCGATAGGAAAGCAGTATATGCGTAGTTTGCAACAACTAACTCACAAAAAGTAAGTGAAGCTTCAATACTTCCAGACTGATTTATCCAATATTTTCACAAACTTTTCCCAGACCACCCTATTCTCCAGTCTTCCCAGACATTTTCTCAAAAATAATACTTTTCCAGACTTTCTAGACCCGCGGGCCCCCTTTTCAGAATCGCACGATTTTCGTTTAATCGAGCAGAGTCGCATGATTCGGAATCGCGTCCGCCAATGCAGTGAAGTGCAATTTCTTTGCAAGAGATGGGATGAAAGTCAAACACTGGAATAACTTACTGTACTTCGAAGTATCTGCTCTCACTTTAAATGACTTTAAGAGTCGATCATCGAACTTTTTTACGTAGCAGCAACATAAGGTAGCATCAGCATGACTTCCTTACTCTTACTTTACTGCTTGACTTTCACTTCCTTATTCATAAATGCTTGGTTTTTGTTGCCCTTCAAAATCTTTCTCAACTTGTCATGGCTTCAGTTAACATCTATGCATGATTAACTGCGTTAATTTTAACGTTAATGACTGCTAATGAAAATTTCTAAAAAGTAACTTCAACATAGCATTTGGATTCCCAATATTCTATTCAATGTCTATGGTGCAATAGATGATGAAGATGTAACTCATAGACGCACATTTATAAAGTAATGTACTCATGTGCATGTGTATAAAAATCTCGGCCACATGGAGGAAAGGCAATCGCTTAATATGCTTTCGAGGATTTATTGAAAGATGATGCACTTCGTTAAACGCAATCACACAAAATATTTCCAAAAAGCGGGAAGTTTCAAATTTTCGAAAAAGCATATTTCAAAATGAGTCAAATTCATTAGAAATCCATCTATCACAGAATAAGCAAGGTCATTTAGTCGTTTTTGCGTTTGACTGTTTATTATGACAAGTGCACGAAAACACACACTCTTAGAGCAGTTGGTCACCATTCTAATTGACGAAACCTCATTTTTAGGTCATTGATCTTTCACTTGTACTTATCACAGAGAAACGCCATAATATGTCAGGAGTCATGTTATTATCTATTGCGTGAGTCTACATGCAAGAATCTACACAGCCTAGCCGGCATGCAACGTGCATTCTGTTTTCGTTCACATTTGATCTGAAAGCGCATATTCCCAACATTAGGAACTCTTTTTTTCTGATGTGTTTTGTCACAAATCATACATTGCATTTCCAGATTTTCTGAAGATAAACTGTTATGTAATTTGATCAGCAATAAGTTTCTCATGCAGTCTGATGGGGATCATTCTTATGATATGCAGATCTCTGATTGGTCTCAAACTTTTTCATTGCAATTGATAATTTATGGATTTTTCCCAACAATATTGAGCATCGTCAGCTAATATCTAATCAAGAGAAATAATGAGATTAAGACAATGAACAGTGGTGAGTGTGCGTATTTATATAATAGCAGTTGCATTACGGCAGAAGTGGACTTTTCATATATCTCTAATCAGCTGGTTTGTCGATCATAAAATGGTTAACGCCATAAGATGCACGAACATGCATTGCATAAATGCAAAAGTAAACGATTACAGGCAGCGAAATCAAATTGCAAATTACAAATATAGCAAAATAATAGTTGCCACCCCTCTCTGCAAAACTGAAAGCCTAGTAAAACAAATTAAAACTGATAAGGATAAAACAATATTATTGAAAGTCAATTTGCTTACAAAGTCTTGAGAGAATATCGTAGGAACAAAAATTTCATCATGGAATGAAATTCTCATGGGAATACTAGTAGGCCTACGCATTTTTCAGTGGGAATGGTAAGGAAATTTTCGTCCCATTAGGATGTCTGCTAATAACACGTGTAGAGGTTACGCGAACTTCACTCAGATTGTATCTGCTGACCAACAGAGGTCGCTGAAAATTCACAATGACGCCTCTGTAATTCTTAAAATACCTATTCAATCTGTACAAGATCCTGTATGCAGATACTTTCATCTATACCTAAATTTTTGTGGCGATTGTTCAAGTTTTAGAGGTTATACAAGCTGAAAATCCTGGGCGAAATTCCCTATACGAGCAAACACTGTGACTGGAAACGTATTCTGGTTGGCAGAGTTTGAATTTCCGTCACATGTGCACTTGAAAAAGCAATCAAGCCATCAAAAGTATTTCAGAGATGAAACAACTGTTGTTCGTGAGGATCTCATACTAATAGGCGACAAAGGTCACTTCAATTTCTGAAGCATGTGAATCATATACTTAAGGAAAATACAACAATTAACTAATTATCATTTATCACTTTCAATGTGTAATTATTATTTGTGGCAATTACTAGTGGTTCGCGTGAAAAGCAAAAAACGCGATGTCAATGCAAATTATAGCAGCAGTTGGCCATGATGAAACAATGAAACAAATTACTGACGCTTCTATAATTCGCAAGTTAAACTTTCTGATGACCCCGTGAGTGTAAGATGGGCCATTGTTAAGAGCTGCATTGGTGTCAAACTGCTTTTGATTAAGATCAGGGGAAAACCTTAAATAGCCTCTCTGGTTAGTGCTGAATATCAGTGAAAGAATCACGTGAGAATAATAAATGTTTGAAAGATCATGAAAGGGCAACTTCAATGCATAGCTTCGTTTGAGGAAATAGGAAGTAAGAACGTAATAAATCATGCAAGTCGTATTTAAATCAAGCTTTCCCTTCTCATGACAAACAGAGCAGTATCCAATATTTACGTTTCTCGAAGATTCATGAAATAAGATTTATTTATGAATATAAATTTCGAATGAAAGAAGTGAAATACATGTACATTAGTTACATCTAGCATCAGCTTAGGGAATCGTAAAGTTCGCACGTAATCAAATAAAAACAATAAAGCTTCAACGCCACTACTCCACAAATGGAATTTGGACGCTGCTAACATAGTCACGTGCTTGACCATACGACGGGAGGTTATATTCATATTGATAAAGCAAGAAAAGAGTAGCTCCCCTTTGTTTTATGGTCGAATGCAGTGGATAGTATTTCACTTTCCGCCATTCCGTCGACTCAAAAGAGACTCAACGCGTTATGTCGTGACTTACTGAATTTCAAATCCAAATTTTGATTTTGTATGTTACTATTTATCAAAGACATAGATATCTTATTGTATGAATCATATTTATGAATCTATGTGTCAGTTATCTATGTCACCGCAAAGAAGTTGTCGCAGCAAGCGATGTCTATAGAGATCTATTTTTTGGTAAATTTCTAAGTTGAAAGCAAAAAATGCGGTTTTTTCTGGATACCCCTATAGATTAAGTCAGCACAAACCAGACAGTACTTCGGCGCCCCGCGCCTTCAATGGTCGGTAGAACTAGGTGGACGTTCTATTCTATCGTTCAATTCGTTCACCTAGTTCTACCGACCATTGAAGGCGCGGGGCGCCGAAGTACTGCCTGGTTTGTACTGACTTAATTTAATAAAAATTCGACCATAAAACAAAGGTGAGTTACTTTCTTCTTGCTTTATCAATCTAACATAGTCAGACTTTTCTGGAGCGTTGTGATATAGCCCGAATGCTTTTCTTGTCGACTTCCAGTGACACTTTCAGTGCTCCATCTCAAAACCAAAATATCACAAGGTCAAGCACTTAGCCGCTGTGCCACGGAGACCACAATGATCAGTCCATTGTTATTCTCTTACTAATTGAAAATTGTTCAGCATATACAAATATGATTTATGAGCACGTAATAGAGCAAATGAGGAAGCTAAGTCAACATCTTCTTTTATGCTTAAGAATGCATCATGCTATAGCCTAATGTATGAGAAATATGCGATTCTGTACGTGCTCATCGGTTTCTGCAAATGCGGTTGTACGTGCATTTCAAAATTCAAATGGCCAACAATACCATTCATACTAACACATGGAGAATATCTATAATTCAGATTAAAGCACTAATACCAAGATGATAGGCCAAGTCACTTCTCTCTGGGTCGTAAGGAATATTTCTCAAAATTTGAGGTTGACGCAACCGTACTTTTCGAAATATCGAACTCAACTTGAATGAAGGTCAAATTCTTCGCGGAACTGAGTTAAATCGTGTTGTAAATTGCACAGGATAGTGATTAGGTAGCTACCCGGTATTGGATGCTAGCAAGAATGCTAAGTAAGTGAATTACACTATTGTTTTGTTTTACTGATGGATATAGTGCCAGGTATGAATGTATGGACAGCATCATACGACAGCACGAACAGCGTGCATCATAGATGCATGAACTGATTTCCCCAATGATCAAATCGTCGAAATGATCCATCACCTCTCTCTTTTTAAGATCATGACGATAAAGAGGTCTCATAAAAGTATTCAAAAACGACATGAAGACAATATTTCATGCACTGAGCACGCTTAAGCAAGACTGTGGCACAAGATATCAATTTTCATCCTTCACACTGTTAAGAAAAGCAGCTTGATTTGAATTTAAGAATAAAAATCAACAAGGTTCCCGCCCGGGGTCATCAGCGGATTTCCTTTCATCAAAATGAACTTGCCTTAGTAGACTGTGGTCTGTGGAAGCCTAATTTGGTCGTCAAGTATCATGCCGCCTTCTAGTAGGCCTACCTCTCTGTGGGCAAACGGTACATTGCAAGCCGTTGACGGTCAAAACAATTATTCATATCTCTTTACGGATCAACAGCGATTTCGCCTATACCATCGCTTTTATGCATTTTGCTTACTCATTCACTGTAGACAATGCGCAGGCCAGAACGCATCAATGCGGCTCTGAATGGCCCAGACTAGCTTATGACACCTAGAATGGCTGAATAACTGCCCTTCAGGTTGCTCTGTGTTTATCTATCTTATTCGTGGCTAAGCCGTGTGGCTTACAACCATAAAAGATGATTTGTGGAGTGGCTGCCAATGAATTTAATATCTACATTGTTCAAGTCTGAGGACATCTTTCCATTAAAAAATACAGACGCACTGGTAGCCTATACATTGCAATCTTTAATGATGTTATCAGAAATCGTTATGTGCTACACACCGATCATTCTGCTTATCTTGATGGTATAGCATGGCTAGCCTCAATGAACAAGTGCGATATTTATGTCATGTGATTGTGGCAGATTTCCTTCGCCTAAAGCTTAAAACATTTACAAAGACAAAGATCACTCAAAAACGGAGATTTGGCCAGATAGTCCTTCGTCCACAAGATGTTATAGCCTATAACCAAAGATTTGTCGCATCAAAGCAAATTATTAAATGGACGATAAACAGATTCAACTAATTAATCAAAATTCAAAATCCCATGCACATCCTGTCTATATGGGAAAAGAGAGGAAGCTATGAGCTAAGTATTACATGACGGATCTATGTAGATCAATAGAGCCATAGAAAACGTTTTGAAGAGGGAGGAGACTACTATTAATAGAAAGCACGTACTAGTCTTTAAATGGATAAGGTGATTATGATATGAAAGTGAATAATATTAGTGCTGCTCGCGGTGCAGCGTCTCTTCTGCTTGCACAGGCTCTCGGGTCGGTGCACCGAAATGTGTGAATTTACATCAAATTGATGTTTTACTGCATGGTTTCAATTATAATTAATTCATTTTATCTGCTATCTCAGTCACAGCAAATTGGAGAGAAAACTATTTTTTAAGCATACAGTGCAATTAAGCCAACCAGGAAAACATTCAATGCCTTTTCCCATTTCAAATCAAACTATATAAATTTCTATAGGCCTATCATGAAAATGAAACCGTTTGAAAATCACTATATAAAAACTAACCCGTGCATTTGATGTTGAGAAAAATGTGGAAAGTGACGCAAATTAGGTAATTCAAGTTCATGATGAATGATTACAGACGACGAAATCTCAATTCCAACGACCTCAACATATCAGCATCTCATAGTGAATACTGCGTGCCCTGCTGTTGCTCCTCTTGCTAAAAATACAAACTTTCTTAGCCTTCTAGCTGCCAACGTTCCGCCAGAAAATTTGTCGGCATCCAGTTGAGTCGAGCAGTGTCAAGATGGTGACCTTGTGACAGAAAATTTGTGAATAGCGGTGACACCGCTTCGAATCTAATTTCTACATTTCTTGATGTGTTCATGCGCTTCCTTTGCTATATTGACCTTTGATATTCCTCTGATATTGAGTCAATTATAAACCCTACGCTTCGTCCGCCACTAGCTTGATCGCAATTTAGTCATCGCAATTTTTTACCAGTTTTTGTCTCACATCTGGCATATATCATTTCCGTTTCCATCCAGCCGTCATCTAGTTTTACACAGCTATGATAGACATGCACGTTAAGAATGATGACAATCACTTGCAAGTATTGGCAAAACGAAATTAAAGAAGGCTAATGTAAGTCTGTTTCAAAGTCTTTGGCACCATCAGAATTGTCTTAGTACCCCGTGAAAGTTGCATTGAATTCTAGAAATTTTGAACATTTTTTAAGAAAGTTAGAGACCCTACCTTCACTTCAAGTTTTAATTGACTCATACGACAATCTAGAGTGCCAATAGTAAACTATTTCGCTCATACTTCGCTTCACTGCAACTTTTTTAAATCGTCGCTGTTCCATTGAGAGCAGGTGCGGCTCGCGCAAAGCCCAAATATCTACATGTACATGCATATAGATATCTTATATAATATGCCTAAGTCATAAAATCAGGAATCTCCCAACCTTCACAGCCGTTTGCCGTTTACAGCGTTGCTACTGAACCTCGAGCCTCAATCCGCGCAGAGCCATGTCATCCGCGCAGGCTCACTTAACCGTTAACCAGGAACCCCTACACGTACTTTTGATAAAAACGAATATGGCTGTGATCCTGGGGGTTGAATCTGACTTTCTTTCTGAGAGAATTTCTCTCTGATATCAATACCGATCGAGCTAGGCAACGTGTAATGATGGCAAGAAATCTTAAAATCAAACTTATCTTCCCAGTAATAAGTGGTATAGACCTATATAACTGCAGATACTAATGGGCCACCAATGTATTAATGACCTTGTCCGCTTACCCATACTATACACATGTGTTACATTTGACTGTAATAAAAACAAAGACTTATTGCAAAAAACAAACTATATGCTAACTTTGGAAATCACTTTGGAAGTCTCATGTTGGTACAAACAACCACACAAAAACTTATGCAATATAAATGTAGCCTACTTGCTGTCTTGCTACCATATATACTCGTAATTTGACATCAGAACGTGAAAACAATAACACAAAAACAAGGCTACCTGGAAATATCGAGTTGATTTTCGTTACAATTGGTCGGTATTGATGAATGTTGGATGAATAAAGCTCAGCTTGCATTAGATGGATTACTTAGAAAAGAAAATTAGCTTATTTACGTGTACATTAGCTTACACGTATACATGTAGGCTACAGCAATAATCTCATCACGAAAATCAACTCATATTTCCTGCTCAGATACAGCATTACACTGGAACTATTTGGGCTTTTTGGAGATTGCTGATGCTTCAGCCATGAGCTTCTGAGCTTCTGCAAGGTAATCCTCGGCTAGTTTCCTTTTCTTTGATGCTAGCTCTTCAGCTGCCTTCTGTTCTTCTTCTTTTCGTTTCAAGGCTTCCTTCCTTGCTCTTTCTTGCGAAATTTCCAGCTCTTTCTGCACGTGCTTTGCCTTCTCATTTTCTTTCCGCTGTCGTAAATCGGCTTCATATGCCGCTTTCGCATTTCTGCACTTCACACGTAAATCTTGGCAGATCTCAAAAGTGTCACTGGTGATTCCACGAGAAATCAAGTAAGACTTTACTGATATCAGTCCATTTAAGGATGTGTCTTGAAGACGATTCCTGTCTTCTGTCACAATGCGCTTCAACCAACTCATGAGTCCTCATGAGCCATGTGGAAGTATCAAAGCCCGCTGTGCAACTTCACGTAATATTGTGTGGCTTGATGAGATCCAAAATTCCGGAATGTTCACTTCATCCTTCGTTTGCTCTGACAAGTAGAGCCTCCATTCGAGCCGAAGTCTGTCATAATCACAGGAGACGCCAAGTTTCTTTGCTGCGTATACGATGTCCGCCTCACTCACGCCATTCTTTCTAGAAGGGTCAATGAATTGAACGGCTCGGATCAGGCGTCGAGTAAATGGCAGATAATGAACGAATGACTTAACCAATTCACCGAAAAAGCTTTAGTCAGCGCCAGAGAATGAGGAGTTGCAGGCACGAGACGGTGCCGAAGTCCCCGAATGAATCAAATGAAATTACACCCTTATCCTATTATACGATCATTGCAGTTTTAGTGTTTAAGTGAGTTCCTCTTCTTGTCAGACAGGAAAAAATGAAAAAATGTCATCCATCATCCGCAGATTGCAGATTTTTTTTGTTTGAAGTCATTGTATGTTTGTTTTGATTCTCTCTGAAATATTAAGCTTTCCCCAGCAATTTTCAATTTGGAATGGATGATGTCTTCAGGTCATCATTTCTTTTTCATTCCTACACCCCTCTTATATTCTAAAACCATTTTAAGATTTGGCGAGAGCCTTACAATGTCAAAAACACAAACATTTTGCGCAACTTTTATCCACATTCAAACATTTCAACTCATGCAGATGCTAGATGCAAAATAAAGCATGCACACTACTATACATTTTGATGAAAACATTGCAATCTGGCCAAAAATTTATAACTAAGGTTTTTCCCTTTTCAGAGAGAACAAGAAAACAAAAAAACTTTCATTTTAGCCAAAAACTGCAATCTGCGTCCATTGGGATGCACTGTGTTTTTTTCTGATGATCCTGTCAGAACAAAAATACTCACTAGTGGCAGGCCAGACGCCGAATAGTAGTAGGCAATTGGGGTGTACAATCTGTGAAAGTCTCATTTTCGGCCTTGTTCCCTGCAGAAACTCGTTCTGGCTGCCGGACTACTTCGAACACGTTCATAGAACAACGCAACTTGTGTGGCTGTCAAGTGATCGTTTCTTAATTTCTGTCTTGTGTTTCGACCAATCAAAAGCTCGTGATCAGGCAGCTGTTTCTTTCGTGGAATATCATCGATCTGTTTTAGATCTTTCAGATCATCGACGTGTTGTTGCTTTACGAAGCATAACAAAGCATGGGATATCAAATCAATGATCCTTCCATACAGAAGATGGATGACTGAGTCCGATTTCTGGAACAGAATTTCAAATTCCTTCAACGGCTGGAATGCGAACAGGAGGAAATGAAGATAAATGATTGTATCATGGGAATTCAATGTGATCACGATGTCCTGAACTCTCTTTCTCCTCTTTTCAGTTGCGGGCAATTGATCAAAGAATGATTTCAGAGCATCATACAATTGCACGAGTCGAGAAACAACATCATAGATCTGTAGCCATCTGGATGAAATATGCCGCAAAAATTCCAGAGGTTCCATATCCAGCAGCTTTTGGAACTCTTCGAAAGCCTTCGCGGATTTCGAGTTCCTCAAATAAAGGAACAAGTCTTCGAGGAATTCTTCTATGTGGGATATATCAAGTTTTTCCACAGCCTTGCACGCAGAATTGTGCACATGGTGCAAACAGCATCCTCCGATATCCAGAATGTTAGGGACCTCTCCCTTTAGCTTTGCGATAACACCGCCTTTCTCCCCACGCATTATATTTGCACTGTCCGACATAACACCAAGACAATTTTCCAAGGGAATATTCCTGGACCTCAATTGTGATTTTATTACGTTCGCGAGGTCTTGCGCTGCTGCTGCTGTGGACAGCTCTTCCATACCCAGGAAATCAGTGCGCGGTTGCCCATCCGATATGTACCTTACAAGAATGACCAGCCATTTTCTTGTATATCTGATAGATCCTTCATCTATCATCAGGCAGAAAGGAGCACTTCTCAACCGAGGACTTATTACATCATCTTTGATCCATGCCCCAATGCCGAATGCAGTCACGTACATGGTCTTCATCCTTTTGCATTGCATTTTCTCGGCAATTTTGCTATCAGGAAACATATTTTTCAAAGTGTCACAAGCAGAATCACTGAATCGGTATGACAAGTCATGTTCGGCCGTAAGTAGACACCAACGAATTTCACTGTCACAAATGTCATCCGATATATCAACTGCAGGAGTTTTTTGAACGAAGAAATCCTTCAGCGGTCGGGATTGCCGGATGTCTGCAGCATTTCGCTTATGTTTTTCGGTGTTTCCATGTTCTTTCATTCTTGTAACACCTCCACTTTTGACATTTATTGTTTCACGACAGATTTTGCAATACACTTTTTCGTCACTTGTCTTAGATTTTTCTGCCCATGTACTCATTAGTTCTCCAGCGTAATCCTTTTCTGATAGCCAATTGGCAACAAACACTGTGCAGCGACTTACTTTCGGTGGAGCCATACATACCTGTTGGACATAGTTTGAGTATACGGTATATAGGAACATGCTAATTTTAATAGAACATATGCAATTAGAATATGAAATCAGTTTTGTGAAACATGTACATAATAGACGCATGAATATCTGGTAATTAACGCTCATTGATGAGCTGCTAGAAATGAATCGCATCAATATAATAAAATTGTGATATAGGGCCTATGACTTCACTAAATCATAGTCATTTACATATTTGCATTTGAGTCTCATGTACAAACAGGCCCATCGTTAGAGTTAGGCCTCTATCAGACTAGGTCTTTTTTCAGAAGACATAGTAAACACAACGCAGCTACATAATCAATGCATATTGGCCATGCTACATGAAAGGATGAAAAGATAATAATTGTTGCAAAAATCAATATATATATATAGTTTAAAGGCATTATACGTGACATAGGCCTACATCTCGCATTTCTACTCATCAATTAAACAAGACAAAATGCCGGCCCGTATTTGTAAGAAAATACATTAGGAATATAAGAAAAGACATTCAGGAATAGGTGCTGTGAAGACAGCCAAGCGCATTGATATTAAAGCACACTCTTTAAATTTAAAAAAGATACGGAAACTCACACCGTAGGATGATTAGAGAAAATTTGAAACAACAAAAAACTGCCAGGCTAGCGACCTACCCACGTGTGGGATGTCTGTTATCCCTCATCCCCCGTCCAGTACAGATTTCAAAAGGCTTATGCTGGCCTGGGTATCTCTACTCCTTAACGAACATTCTTGACGTCAGCTATCAACAAGCAATGGATAGCTTCGCTCCTGAAATGAAAGTGATTATGTAGTCCAGCACGCCCTAGATTTATGCAGCGAGACTGAGACTACACCTTTATTGAAAATAAATCTATGTGAGCATTTAGGTTACACACATTGTAAGTCTGTAATTTGAAAAAAGTGAACCGATTTGTAGTGAATACCTGATTTCGAGCTGTCTACAACTACAAAAACCAAGTTAATTTTTCTCAGATCTCTCATCCGCGCAGAATCATGATCTCCGTGCACGCGCAGCTCAACCCCCTCATCCGCGCAGCTGCGTTTATCAAGTTTTGTGATTGACAATTGTTAATGAAGAGAGTTTCTGCTACAATCTTTGATGGGTTTCAATAATTTGTCTAATGATCTTCCATTTAAATTGCTATAGTTATTTGTTGTTGATTAATGTTTTCTGGAACAAGCCACGAAATTGAATTGTTAACTATTCAATTCTCAACCACAAAAAGCTTACTAAAAAGGATACAAAACTCAAGATAGACTTCGATCCGGGCAAAATGGAAACCGGACGGCGGGATTAATGAGAATTATGGGATTTAGTGTTTTTCCGTGTCCTTTCATGATTTATGTGCCTTCATATACGACACAAAGTCATGACGCATGCTATAACGATGATATGGTGATGAGAACAGTCATCTTCTATGCTTTGTCAACTTCTCAGAGTTGGTCTGAATTATTTGCTGAATCAATCCCCCTTCATTGGATGTCCCTGACGTCATTCTCAGTGTCCACCAATATCATTAATGGCATGTCTGATCCACACGGGTGGTGATTGGCTGTGTGTAAACAGAACTTTAGCCTATGAATTGATTTATCCGAAAGTTGTTTTAACAATCAGGTTTAACAAAGGGCTTAAGACAATAAAAGGAAAAGTGAGGATATTTTTTGTTGTTAGTCCTGTGAATTAAGGATACAGTAATTATTCAGATAACAGGATGACATAGAACGCACCATCGGAGTTCACAAACGTAAAGACATTCAAGTCGCATTCCGTTTGGATCCCGGATATTGGCTATTTTTTGTTTATTAAATACAGTAAATAAAGTTTCAATATGATGCATACGCAACAATGATATTTTGATTCAAACAAATCACATGTACATCGAAATAACCTGCGCATTACATTATTATGACATGCAACGCTGATGATCCGAAAATTAGATTTTCACAAAAAATTAATCCCTCGAAAAACCGACAATAATCCCGCCAGTAAGATCAATCCCGTGACAACCATGATGAAACTTGAGAGATACCTGATTTTATGATTTAGGCATTTTATCATCAACCACTTTCATACCATAATCGTCTTGTGTATTTTCAATGCTAGTCTGTGCTTCCTATGTATGATAGCTTCCTTTTCTTTAAGACTTTTCTAAGGACCTTTATCTGTGATATGCATACTTAGCGCATTGTTTCCGCTCTATTCCGCTTCGGATAGTTAATGTATAAGATTTTGAATTTTGATTTATTATTGAAATCTATTTATGAAGTTAACTTTTTGATTCACACCCGATGAAGCCTGCGGCGAAATTTTGACAACATAAATTGTTTCTTTTTAATCATGCGGATGAATGGCTAATAGGCCAAACATCAATTTTTGAAAAAAGCATTCGTAGCTCCGCAATGACAAAGAAACTTCAAAATTTGACAGCGAGCACTCAATTCATCCTTTTTATATATTTGGGGAAAAATTGACAAATTCTCCAGGTTGCCAACTTCATTTAAAACTCTAAGTTTTCCTGTGGCTGAATTTGAATGAGTTTTGAGGTGAAGGATGATATCAAATGTTGGACATTGACTTGAACCTTTCAACTCGTAAATAGACTTCGTTGATCATCCAATTAATACCGCTTTCAGAATAAAAATGTGAATTGTGTAGAATTTGTCGAAATGGAAGGAAAATTAATTAGTGTGGAAATTCTAGATAATTGACAATAATTGGCAAAGCGGTAAACTGATGCTACTTTAAATTGTGGCTACGCTTATGTGAAACGCAACCTTAAAGAGCTTTCGGGGCAAAAGTTCGCCCCTGGACGCGGGTATCGACTGGGCACCTTGCGATGAAGACAACCACTCTCACCCTCAGATGGGAAGGAGTATTCTTGGGACTTCATCTGATTCACCGTCTCAGGATTAATCCTAGTGATGGACATGAGCAGAAAATATACCTATACCGTAAGACAATATGTTGAATGCAACTTAATTCACATAGGCATATAGCATATAGCCACGCTTGGACTTGCCTTGCACGAACAGCCTAACAAAGCATTATCATCAAAACTCTGTTATGACTATGCACGATCAGATCTTAAGTAGGAATCCACCACAAATGATCATATTGATAAAATCTAAACAAATCAAAAAAGATAATGATTCGATTGACATCAAAAGTTTACCTTGCATAGAACTTGATGTCACGATCACTTGATGTTAATCTTTACAAATACAATGAAATCTCAAAATCTGTGCATCTTTTGTCGGCATGACAGTCATTCACATCCGATGAATAAATCAACAAACTTAGATGAAAAAAGTAACTGAAGCAGACTGCAAACCAAAACAGATGCATTATCAGCGCATTAATCAGTCTGGACAGATGCAACTTTGTACAAGTGCATATGTCCACTTTTGCGTCTCCACATCGACATAATTTCTCCTTTTCTCCTGCTAAGGAGTAAAATAATCAGTGACCAGAAATTATAAGACATTAACACACTATACTTACTTGATTGTCCTTGGATGCGCTTGACCAGATCGTGGTGAACAGATCGCGAAAGGCCACGCTGCGGTCGGCCACGCGGGCGACTCACACCATGCGGCGGGGGTTTCTAACGCTTTTCTTGCAAGAATATGCGGGTTGGAGCGAACAACGTGGCCCAGAAGGCGTAATCGACGTTGACGAATGATGGTGGAGATTTTGCATGGATTCCAAAACCTCGAGTAGACTTCTTCATTCTTGATGTGGGTACCAGCGAATGCCGAGGATGTTGCGAAGCCAGGAGCGGTGAAAAACGTCCGGACGGGATTACAGCAACCGGACGACTCCATGTCTCACAGCCGTATAGCAGCATCGGTAGAACGCAGGCATTTAATATTCGACGCTTCGTTGGGGCACGAACTTTTCTGCTACATTTTTGATAATCGATTAATAGCTGACCGAGCACAATTAAGACGTCTATTTATCTCACATACATTCGCTAGAAATCCGGGTTCCGAGGAGGACTAAATTCACTACCAGATCATTGGTTGAATGGTGATGGCTAAATAGTAGACAGTGACTGAATTTTTGTCTTTGAATAGCTGAGAGAGAGGCCTACTAGTGATGCTTCTTCTCCGAGTACTGAAAGAGACTCAAGGAGTGAGTCCAGAACAGACAAAAGTAAAACGACGTCGTCTGCGTCACAATTAAAGATCAGTGAATCGGGAGTGGAAATCGACGCCAAAATAATACGAATAATTCACAAAAAGTATTTACTGTAGCTCTGAAAGTGCTTTTCGTCTTATCGCATCTGATAATTCTGTCAGACGCACTACGACAGAGCTTTTAACAGACTTCAGCATTGTGTGGAATAAAATTATCTTCAATAATTCTGTAGAGGTTTTGAACTCTTCTTGGTATTTTCCGGTACCGCGTGTACCATGTCTCTCATTAATTATCACCTTTCACAACGGAAAATCAGAGGAGTGATATACGACCGTGAAGACCATTCGAGCGACATTCCGATCCCTCTGTCCCCGGAACTTCTCACCGAGCCAGCAACACATCTGAGCAGCCGTTATGTGATGAAGTCCCATCCTGTTCGAGGAAAATTGTGGAATTACCGATCACCCTATCGCCTAAGCCACAAATATGTCTGTTAAATGACCAAATAATAATTTTCAATGAGATGCAATAAGATGCAATAGCAACTTCAAAAAAAGTTAGCCCCGATTAATCCACTCGATGAAATGGCAGTTAACAGAATGTGACGTCCGCTAAATCCTTTTTCAACAATTTTGTCAGGCTTTCCATTAACGTATCAGACTCAGCTGTGCCTATTGACTTGGCCATTGAGTTTCATAGATGTGGGAGTTTGAGCTGTTGTGCGTTGCCGTTCCGTTCGCATATTGGAAGTCTGTGTGTGATTATCTAATCGCGACTTTCCCTCTTCCCGTGCTAACTGCATGTGACGTCACTATTGACCATTAGCTGTGAATAAAGCTGAAACTCATATCACATCAAGTATGACATAAGCATGTTCTATTGAGAAGAGAGCACCTTCTTATTGACACGAATTGCTGTTTTTCCTTGCGTCAATACAAGGTATCACGGCGTCTCTCATGTCAAAAATCACCTGTCAAAGTGGGGATTACTGACCAAGGAACCCGTTAGCTTAGGGAATCCTGCAGGAGTTCGTGTACTGGGCATCCGAGTGAACGATGACTTGTCATGGCAAAGAGATAAAACTATTCCCACCATACCTTCAGGACAGTGTTCTCGGCGTCAAATTAATGGCATCATAGGAGAGCTGTTAGGCCACTTTCCAGTTGCTGGGTGGTTGCGCGTTTCACATAGTTGACCAGTCGTCGGGAGATCATTTTGATTAATGAGAGTGTGTTAGAGAAAACTCCCCAAGTTTAGGTCGATGCTTTCTTGAAAGTTAAGTACAAAGTTAAAACAGGTCAGACGGGCCTTCGGCGTCCAGCGCCTTCGAAACGGTCGCGCGTTTATTGTAGTTTCCTCCAACGCTTGACTTCGTTAGCGCAGCTTAAGTGGGATGATAGTGTCACGACGCCAGTTATGGATCTCATTAATCAGATGATGCGGCAGATAGCGACTAATGGTGATCCAGTGAGGGGAAGTTGGCCGGTCCCTGAAAATAGTCCTATTGTTGTTTGGGCTGATGCTAGCAACCTAGCTCTAGGTGTTGTCTTGACAGTTAACGATAAGATAATAGAGGACGCTTCGTGGTTGAGACCACATAACGACACTGGACATATCAATATTAGTGAGTTAGACGCAGCTATCAAAGGGCTTAATATGGCCCTACGCTGGGGTAAGAGAGACATAATTATTAAGACTGATTCATCCACTGTGTATAAATGGTTGACGGCAGTTATCAATAAAACGCACAATGTCAAGACTCGTGCTCTATCAGAAAGACTTATCAAACGTCGACTTGATACTCTAAGAGAGATTATAGAAACCGAAAAAATCAAAGTCGAACCGCACTTAGTGAAATCTGCTGAAAATATTTCGGACAGCCTCACTCGTGTCCCCCAAAAATGGATACAGGTTATGAGAGATCAAGCAGACACAGCAAATGTTCTATCCGCAGCTGTAGCAGAGGGCGCAGATAATCAAAACCGCAACCTCATGGAAATTAAAAAGATCCACGAAAGGTGCCACTTTGGTGTAGATCGAACCTTGAATCTAGCCAAATAGAAGCTAGGAAATTTGGTTTCTAGGAGGCTAGTAAAGAAAGTCGTCCGTAGTTGTGACAGGTGTGCTAGGATAGATCCGGCGGTGAATTTCAGTTGGGATAAGGGCGCCTTCAGCACTAGTCCGGTTATATGGCAGAACATAGCAGTTGATATAACTCACTATAATGGGATTCCTTATTTGACTATAATCGACCTTTCATCTCGGTACACTATTTGGAGACGGCTGCGCAATGAGTCTTCATCTGAAGTGTCGATGCAGTTGTCTCAAATTATAGCGGAGTTCGGTCCTCCTAGTTCGGTGTTATCCGATAACGGTACCGTGTTTAGAAGTAGAGATATCTATGAGCTATTCGATAATTGGGAGATTAAACATGTTTTTTCTAGTGCTTATCGCCCGCAAGGCAACGCAATTATAGAACGAGTCCACCGTACTGTTAAGAGATGTGCCAAGCGAGCGAACCGAGATATCGAAGAAGCAACGTTCTGGGTAAATAATAGTAGAGACGGTGAGCGGCAAAGCCCCTACGAGTTAATGTTTGCAGCCACCTCTAAGAAGCCAGGAGTGACTACTGAGCGTAAACACATCCAGCGGGTAGGCCCTGAGCAGGTTGACTCGGAAGAAAGTTCAAAGTATGAGGATTTAGATAGAAATCCCTTCAGTATTGGCGACAGAGTTTACCTGAAGAGTGTTTCGGGGAGGTGCGATAGTACTTGGTCGGGTCCCCATCGGATAACTAGCATCTGTTCTAGCGTAAGTGTTATTCTGAATGAAGATGGCGTTGCACGCCACGTTTCGCACCTAAGGCTAGTCCCTGGTGAGGAGTGTACGTTAGATACGTTTCCTACATACTCAAACAGTGATGAAAGCGGTTTAAGCGGTGAAGATGATGAGGATAATGAGGCCAGTATTTTACGTCGTAGCATTCGCGAGAGGAAGCCGCCGGATAGATTCGGTGACTTAGTGATGTGGTGTGCGTGTGAGGTCTGTCGACCTGGGGGGCGTGTGGGAGTTTGAGCTGTTGTGCGTTGCCGTTCCGTTAGCATATTGGAAGTCTGTGTGTGATTATCTAATCGCGACTTTCCCTCTTCCTGTGCTAACTGCATGTGACGTCACTATTGACCATTAGCTGTGAATAAAGCTGAAACTCATATCACATGAAGTATGACATAAGCATGTTCTATTGAGAAGAGAGCACCTTCTTATTGACACGAATTGCTGTTTTTCCTTGCGTCAATACAATAGATGTCTCGTTCGACCATGAAAATAATAATTTAATGTTTCAATAAATTGCACTTATCCATCGACATCACCGTCTCTTAATGCATGAAGTAATCGTGCAATGTAATGGATAAGGTTCTCTTGTTCAGCAACCTGAAGACACTGCTTGGGCTAACAATTAATTCATTGACTAACCGTCGACTAAACTGTGCGGTGATCGCTCTACTGATAGCATCAGCTCGTCACCTTGCATCTGGTGTAGCTGAGCATGATCTCCCTGACATTGAAAGATCGCTCTTCGAACTTGCATTTAACTACAATGCTCAAGATGAAAGACAATGAACCTTCAAGTTCCTTCCTTGCACCTCATGGATGTCCACCTATTCAGATAATCCGGGCAGCAGCTGCAGAATTGCTATTACAAATCCGGTTCTCCTCGTACATCAGCTGAAACGTCATATTCACATAAAAATGACTCCACCTTCGGTTTCATCGTGTCCACACTAAATTGAGATCAGCTCACGAGCGTTGTCAAGCTGACTGCGGAATTCCCAACATCCGCTAACCGATGCATCGACTGTGGTCTTATGTACCAGTTACTTTACAAAAAAAAATGCAACAAGTTATCAAAATTCTTTGAATCGCAGCGGTTCGTTGATCTTTCCAAGAACATGCAAGAATTTCGAATTTAAAATTTAGCAGAATAGTTTGTAAAGTCAAAGGATGCCCTTAGTAAACGCTCCGAATAATCTGTGCAAACATTTTAGATTCTGCCAAAGCGACTCAATTAGAACACAATTAATGGTCACAGACATCGATACTGCCGAATTTCGACTATACGAGAGGCTATATTCTTTTCATCTCTGCAACTTCGTTTCACTGGAGAGGAGAGGAGCGGGAGGAGCTGTGTGACTTTCTATTTATATGATATACAGTAAATTTCTAGTGTAGCTCTTGAACTTAGAATATTTCCCAAAATCACAAAACTGTCCCTTGCCATGTTTGTGGCCCTGAAGCTGGTTGAGAAACCTAAAAGATTCTAAAAATCTTTTACCAAAATTACAGTAGAATACACGAATTACATGTTACATGTATGAGAAGTGAATATCATAAATTGGTTTTTTTTCTCATTGTTAAAATTGCGTAGATCTAATTGTAGTATGACGCAATTGACCAGTGAACAGACCCTTAAGTACAGTATGTGTTGTAATGAAAGCAATTCACTTTACATGTATAATGTGAGCTTCATTGATTCTTTCATTTTTAAGTACTGTTCAATACCTTAAATTCGGTAGTTTTGAATCCTGATGGATGCTTTGATACATCCACTGGACTCAAAATTACGCTTGCTTGAGGTTCGATCGGCATTTCCATTATTTCTTATTAGTTGTAAAATATCATGAAAATTAGTACTCGTCTGAGTGCATTGATAGTTCGAGACCATCACTCTCCCGTCCTCTGGTGGAATTTAAAAGAACGCTACTTGAATACATCAGGAATAATTATTATTACTATTCATATATTATGTATTTAATAACTGTTATATATAATAATATACAATTATTATAACATGGGTATTATTGAGTTGTCTCAATGCAGCAGGGGCAGGTTTTCATGCAGGATTTATCGTTGACATTTTAATGGCATTTAGGGCGACAGTTTGATGGCGCTATGTCGATGCAACGTCAATGGCCGACAGCGAAGAATCAGGAACCATAACTGTATCGGCCCAATGTCGACGCGACTTTACTGGCCCGCAATTAAAATTAAATTAAATTGCCGCAGCTCAAAAGTCTTTTGGCATTTTTTTTATATAAGAGCATGTGAATTTATGAAAATATGCTAAACAGTTCACTTTTTCAAAATGTTTTCAAGCATTCAGTCTATTAGAAACAGTTCTCCTTCCTCGTCATGTCCTGAACCAACTGATGTTATCCGTATTGGCAAGCCGAAAGTCAATTCTCATAGACTGGTCAGGTTGATTTTTAAATCTGCTTTCGACGCGAAGCTTTTCAAATCAGCTTTCTCTTCCGCTTCTCCCCTTTTTTGTGATTCAAGCCAGGTTCGCATTCGATCAAGCCTTTCGCCTTCAGGACAAGCTCTCCGTCGGCACTGCTTCGAACTGAATAAACAAGCTTCCAAGAGCGACAATGGCTCTTCTTGTGAGAGTTTTAGTTTACGGGACTCCGGGGTTATTTGGCGCTTCGTTCGCAGAGATGATGGTACCTGGCAAAGAGACTCCTCTTGGTTTGATCGTACTTATTCAAAAAACTGAAGAGCCCTAACCTTGCACTTAAGTTTCTTAACTTGAATGCTCGCAGCATTGTCAACAAGCTTCACATTTTTCATTCCTATATCTCTGACCTCCAACCAGATATTATCTCTGTCACTGAAACTTGGGCAAATAAAAATTTTAATGATGCTTTATTTCAAATCCCAGGCTTTAAATTATTCAGATCTGATCGTCGCAGTGGTAGTCGCGGTGGTGGTGTTTGCCTTTACATTAAGGACTCACTTCAGTCTTGTGCTTTGGATGTCGCTAACAGCTTGAACTTCAGTGATTGTGTTTGGGCTGAAGTTTATCTTCAGAATAAATCTTCCATTCTTGTAGGTGTGGTTTATCGTCCTCCTAATTAATCAGTAGCTAATGACACTGTCCTATTCAAGCTCTTCCATGAAGCCTCCTCCCTTCCCCATCAGTTTAAGCTAATAAGTGGCGATTTTAATTTCCCCCACATTGACTGGGAGACACTTTCTTCCAACAAAGACTCTGAAGATTTTCTTGTTTGCACTGTTGAGTCAGGGTTCTACCAAACTGTATTTGAACCTACACGCGAAGAGCATATATTGGATTTATTATTCTGCTCCACTCCTGATCTTGTTACCCGCGTTGATGTAATTGAACCTCTAGCCTCTTCAGATCACAATATGGTCTTGGCTGAACTGGCTTTTTCTGCTGAAAGAAAACCAATTTCTTCCAAGTCGACTCCTCGTTATAATTTTAAGCAGGCTGATTGGGACTTGTACCGTTCCATTCTCGCTTCCAATAACTGGGAAAGCTGCTTCCAGCACAAAGATGTGAATGAGATATGGGCTTCTTTTCAATCCGCTATTCACGGTGCTTTATCGTCAGCAGTTCCAACCATGAATTATCTTCGAAGTAACAGACCTCCTTGGGATTCTCCAGAAATTCGTTCTTTAAAACTACAGCGCAGAAGGGCGGAACGTATCTTCCTTGACACCGGATCAGAAGAGGCTAGACGTTTGCGCAATCATACATCTAACCTCTTGAAACAAGCAATCCGCAGATCTATTTACAATTTTGAATCATCTTTGGCTAACAGTGACATTCCCAAGCGATTCTGGAACTATGTAAAATATAAACAAAAGGTTCGATCCACCGTTGGTCCGCTTGTCGACCCGTCCACTGACCGAGTAGTGTATGATCCCCTACACTCAGCTACTATTCTTGGTGATTCCTACAAATCTGCTTTCACCTCTGAGTCTCTTCCCATACCTGCTGTTCATGCACAAACTGATCACTGCCTCGCTGATGTAGTCTTCACACCTGATAGAATTCGCTTCCACCTATCACATAAGAAGAATTTCTCCTCCCCTGGCCCTGATGGCATTCAATATATCTGCTACAAACAAGGTGCTTTTGTTCTGCTTCCACTTCTTTCTCGCCTTTTCCAGATCTTTTTTGAGCTGGGGAATATCCCGCTAGTCTGGAAGCACGTTCTGGTTACTCCTATACATAAGAAAGGTTGTCGCAAGAAGGCAGAGAATTACCGTCCGGTCAGCCTGACTTGTACTGCCTCCAAATTGATGGAGTCGATTGTTCGCGATCACCTGTGGCAGTTCTGGAACCAATATGATATAATCAAGCGCTCTCAATTTGGTTTTCGATCCAATTCGTCTAGTACCCACCAGCTCTTAGAATTCCTCGAGGATTTAACATCTGTTGTGGATCGCGGTCAGTGGGCTGACGTCATCTATCTCGATTTTGAAAAAGCGTTCAATTCAGTCCCTCACTTTCGTCTCCTCTCGAAATTGACTTCCTTGGGCATTGAAGGGAGACTTCTATGTTTTCTGAAAGCTTTTCTTGAGGATAGAACTGAGAGTGTTGTCGTGGATGGTGTGCATTCTTCCCCCTACAGCATGATTTCTGGTGTCCCCCAGGGATCCGTTTTAGGCCCAGATCTGTTTGTCGCCTTTATTAATGACATTGATGACACCTTGACAAACTCTTCTTTATTGAAATATGCTGATGATGTAAAACTGTACTCCGAATTCAAGCGCACTGATCCCCTGAAAGCTAAAGAACTTTTGCAAGCTGACCTCAACGCTGTAACCACCTGGTCGAAGAAATGGCAGCTATCGCTCAATCCCCAAAAGTGCTCCATTCTACACTTTGGATTTCGCAATCCTGCCTCGGACTACCGTCTAGATGGAAGTTTCCTGAATAATTCCAAGTGTGTCAAAGACCTTGGAGTTCTGATTTCAAAAGACCTAAAATTCTCTCGGCACATTCTGACCTGTGTTCAGAAAGCGAATCGCATTGTATCTGCCATCCTCAGGACATTCGTCTCTCGAGACGCCGATCTGCTTATTCGTCTCTTCAAGACACTGGTCCGCCCTCAACTCGAATATGCCATCCCAGTCTGGAATCCTTCCCTGAATAAAGACATTCTGGCTATTGAACGTGTACAACGTCGATTCACCAAAAGCATCCGTGGTCTATCCTCGTTGCCCTACGAAGAAAGACTGAGAGCTCTGAAACTCCCAACACTACAATGTCGTCGTCGGATTATGGACCTTACAACCGTGTTCAAAATATGTAAACACCTTACTCCAAGTGATCCTAATTCCTTCTTCACCTTTAGTGTTTCCCGAACCCGTGGACATAACTACAAAATTTTCCGCCACCCAACAAATCTGAATTGTCGCCTATCCTCCTTTTCCCACCGCATTATAGATGACTGGAACCGCCTCCCCGACGATATTGTGAACAGTGAAACAGTTTAAACGAAAGCTTTTTATGTTTTATTGTAACTTCTAATTGTTCCCTCCTGAATGTATTTCCTGTGTTGCCTTGGTGCTCCTTGCACTTATTGGTGTACTAAATAAATAAATCAATTTCTCAAAGACTGAACGGCCTGTTCGAAATTCTTTTCTGACGCGAGCAAAGTACGGCATCCAAGGTTCATTTTTGCGCGAGAACTAGCCTACTATAAACCACACAATACTAGAATTTGCAGTGATAATACAACACTCACTCAAATATCAGGAACGAACCAATAAATTAAATGTTCTTAAACTTTAGATTTCTAATGCTATCAATAGTTGGAAGGATTTGCGCATAGGGATATCGTGTTCCACCATGTCATAGGTCTACATGTGCATGTACGAGTATATGCCACACTTATGTCACGGTTGCATGTCGCTTTGTGAAGCGAGATAAAAGTGAGCCTATGTGCTGATATAACTTATCTGTCCATGCAAGTCTCACTAAAACATAGCGAAAAGTCGGATTTCTGTGTGTGCCGGTGCCCCACAAACATGCACAGCTTAATATCAACCTTCTTGAAGGGGTTGAAAATTGAAGTGTCAAGAATCTCATGGGATAACTCGGTCAGATGAGATTTAACTTCTCTAGTCTGCTCTACAGATACCATTTCGGTGAGCAGCTTTTCAGAAAATAAGTACGTACAACATCTTTACGAGAGACACACGAAAGTGTACCCAAACACTGTCGTCATGTGAGCTTTAGTAAGCCTGGAAGCACTGATGCCTTCATTTTGTCTATTTAAATCTATCTAATTCTTTTGTTTATTGATAACAATCATTGAGCAATCCCCAGCTTCCTTCATGGTCATTTGCTGTGCTAGAGGTGCACAATCTGTCAATAAAGAACATATAATGGAAAAGTACTGTTTCACTATAAAATATGTGGTTTCAAAAGTGCGATATCTGATTAACTATGCCGCTTTATACCTTCAAACTTTCGTAGTACATAAATTTCAATCACAACAAATCAAGGGACATGTAATGATGAATAAAAGAAAACTTTCCCCAAGCTAGGAAATGCTGTGCTCGTTCTCCTCCAGCCTGAATCAGTACTGTACTCGCATGTTTTTTATTGTTTAACAGTGTGATACGAGGGAATTATAGTTAAGTTGAAAGGGGAGAATTACCGAGCGATGCGTCATGCGCTTATCTGTGATAGTGGGAACCGGATACAGGCTCTTGATTTTTGATAATGCAAACCGGGCGAAATGCACAGCGAGGCCAGCAGGGGCCGTTTTTACATTGTATACAGCTAATTGCATTTTGAGTTAAGAATGTTGTGTTTAGACTACCACTTATAAATGTTTGCAACCAGTTTTCTTTTCGAAGCCAATTGAAAAGACACTATCTGTTATGGCAACCTTACCTTAAATCGGTCCACGAACAGGTACGCGGTGGACGATACGTCGAGTGGTTTTATCAACTTTTTAATTTTTTATCTTACAAAATAACTTTGCCATAGTAGGGAGTGCTTTTTTCAATTTTTCTCGAAAATGTGTTACAAGCAGAATTTCCTCCCGTGTAAGACAATAAACAATTACTTACAAGCAACCACAAAAAATTCCTTTAACGTTTGAAACGTATGTTGCGCTGTTTCAATCATTACCACCATACCCTTTAAAAAACACTTTTTCACGTACCCACGTACCTATGTATACACCAGTGTTGCGATTCTTGGTGTAGGGTAAAAAAAACGCGCAAGGTCGAAAAACACGCGCACATGTATTTCCTTACAAATAAGCCAAAATGGCAACTATGATCGCTAATATTTGATGAAACGAATTTTTACAAAGCTTAAATTTGCAGATCAGATAGTAAGAGCTTTGATATTTTTCAGGACAAGTCAAATACACACGCGCCTTAAGTGGTAGATGCATACGAGCAGTGGGCCTATAGGCTATCCATTGAGTGAGATGTTAATGAACCTAAATGATCTTTGATAATCTAGAAACTGCATGAAATTTTGATATCTTGATTTTGATATTTTAGAACCAAAGTTTTCTATTATCAAAAATAGAAGTCGAAAACTTAAAAAAACGCGCAAAATGGATAAAAATGGAAAAAACACGCTTACACGCGCAAATTGTCAAAAAAACGCGTGCGCGTGTGAACACGCGCGAATCGCAACACTGGTATACACACCGACACTTATTTCATCGATGTTTTCACTGATCGTAAGAGATGTTGCTGCATTTATTCTTATCGTCTTAGAGAAATTGAAATAATGCATTTGAAACGTTGACAAAATGATATAATTCGTTTAAATGGTTAGGATAAATAACGGTCATCTTTCGTCCACACAATAAGTAGGTCTGCTTTTTCACTAAGCCAACAACGTAGCTCTTGGCTAAATGCTTGAAGTTCGTAAATATAATACGCTAATTGCGCGTCTTTAACCTTTAGTCTTTAACCTTTAACAAGACTAGTATACAAAAACAGCAGCCAGCCTCCCCCATTCATTCATGGTACCGCCGTTTTCTATCACGTACATGTGATTCCCGAATTTGCAGGAATAAAAAGCAGCTGAATTTCAAGATAAGCTTCGACTGTTATTGTATTATTTCCACTTTCAGTTTAGCATTGCTACAGACAAGTGTAAACACGTCAAGGTAATCATCTAAAAGTCAACTCATTACCTCTTTGTAATGGCCAAAATGGCTTGGTCGGTAATCGGTTGGCCAACAGACAGCTGTACTTAAAACGTGGATTTCTCAGACACTAATCACAAATACCAACACAGAAACCAATATAGATTCAGTCCTGTCATTAATTCACATTAAATTAAATAGTCTTCACTAAATAAATCATTCCAACCAAGAACTCCTCCAATCATTTAATCAACAAAAAGCATGGTAGACATAGGGATAGCTTCATTTGGCTCGTCCAGCTGTAAGGCGCTTCTAACAATCTCCATTTGCTTGAAAGTTGGGCAGTAGAGAAAATAATATAATTTAGGACGCGGCATGCCATTGAAAGTTGAGGCTGCTGAGATGGTGTAGGCTCCCATATCTCTCCAAACAAGCCAATCGCCGTAGTTTATGTCAGGAACAGATTCTAGGTACAACGTGTCGATACCATCACAAGTGGGACCAAAAACTTTTGTTTTGCGTGATTTACGATCGCCTCTCTGTTCCATTGGATTGGGTTCCTGGAGGGACTTAACTCCTGTTCGAATGATCATATCCTCCTCTGATTCTCTTGTGTTCCTCCACGCCTCATCCGGTGTCTAAAAAAACAAACAAGGAAGACATCAACAAATTGAAGTACACGTTCTGAGGTTTGTCACTTTTTTCAAATTGAATTTTCTCAAGGGTTGCTAGAACCATCTAGAAAATAAATTCCGGACGCGTCAATGATAAACCAAAACTGCATCAAAAATTGTAAAATGAAAAAATTTCGCGAATCATTAAAAAAGGCGGATTTTGTGAATCCATTCTAGATCGCTAGAATAATAACACACTTACTGCGAAAACTACAACATATAAAAAATATCACTTAAAAACTTAAGTGGCTAACTAATAAAAAATCATATGAGCATGCATATTTATTGTCTTGCAATGCTTTATTATATGTTTTCATACTGTTCATGACAGTAGAGTTGTTGCTTGGTGATACTTAAAAAACAATTGAGACTTTTAAGCACGATCCCACGGAGAATGGTTAAATAGAAATAAAAATTATAATATTCCTTAATAGCTTATTTTTATTCTCGCGAAATTAACTGTCGTGAAAATTTTACGATTTACATTATAATTCATGATACCAGGTTATCAGTACATAAGAAATGATTCAAATTGCCACATTCCTCTTCGAAATGATATCTGATTTAGATATCGAAAATCAACAGATCCATCAAAACTGATTAGACACATCTATCAACAAGTAAGTGCATCAACAAATAACAGAAAATCCATAACATTTAATGCACTCGCATCGAAACGTTCCTACACTGTAAGCTGTATAGTTCAAAAAATGAATACCCGATAAAACTAACAGGCAAAATAAATTTTGTTGAACAGAAGAGGGCCAGACATCGCAACTCCTTTGCTGAGATGGATTGAAGAGCAATACAGCCATTACTGTATACCAAACAGTCATTTTGTTAGACACTTAGGCTTGCTTTATACTTAAAAAGCTAATTTTAGTTGCTGCCTATGTAGAACAGTTTATGAAAACTTATGCCTTTATTCTTCAGTGAATCTTGATAGTATTGTCATACTTCAAGCAGGACTACGTTAGTACTATCAATTGTAAGTAATTATGTCAGTAGTGAATGTTCAATTATTGCTTATTCAAGCATAATTTGCCAGTGTACATATGTTCGAATGACTACTCGTTTGAAATAAGACGGGTCAAACCTATGAAAGCTACATGGTTCACCATGGCAGAGAAAGCTGCCAAACAAATTCCTTTTGTGCACACAATACAGGCCTTTCTAACTTGATGTACAAGGCCTCTAAAATTTACAAAAGATTTCTTGAACGTGCACGAGTTACAGTTCTAAATTTCGATCTATCTGATATAAAACCAATGAGTTAGAAAACTTGACTCAATTTTATTGTCAGCATGTCGACGATACCTTTGTAATAGTCCTGAGTGTCCAAGATGGAGAGCTACTGTTGTCTTATCTGAATGATGTTCACCAAAACATTTCTTTCACGTGTGAATTTGAATGTGAAGGCATTTCACCTTGATGTCTCCGTTAATCGTAATTGTCATGATAAAGTTCGAAATGTCTGTGTGCTCACTAATTTTCATAGCCTAGTGCCTCTACAGTACAAAATGAGAGTTGTGAAGTCTTTGTTTTACAGAGCACTGCGAATCTGTTCTTTTGAGTTTTTGGAGGAAGAGTTCAAGTTTTTGACTAGCACATTGATGAGAAACGGATATCCTTCTCATTTTATTGCTAAGCACAAGGTTACTGTATTACCGGAAAGTTTTATGTAGGTCCAGAGAAGAAAACTGTTTATGTGAATCTTCCCTTTTACGGAGACGAATATGTTAATTTGATTCGTTCCGAATTCAACAGGTTATGCTATGTTTTTCCTGCTTCCCGTCCAATGGCTACTTTTTCAGCCAGGCGAGCAACTTTGGCCTCTGTGAAGGATGCTTTGCCGACGTCTTCAGTCCCGAAGTGATATATAAAAAAAGTATGTTTGTAATTGTGGAGACAATTATGGTGACAGAACTCGTGTCAGAGCATGTGCTTGTTTCGTTTACTGTCGGTCGGTCTGGAAAGTCTCTCACCTCATTGACGAAGCATATTGTTCAGTGTCCTCTTGCACTTGATAACACATATCGGATAGATCGAAATTTAGAATTGTAACTTGTGCAGGTTAAAGAAATCTTTTGTCAATTTTAGAGGACTTAAACATCAAGCTAGAGAAGCCTGTTTTGTGTGCACAAAAGGAATTTGGTAGGCAGGTTTCTCTGCCATGGTGAACCTTATTCAAACCTAAAAACTGAAACTCATGTGTCGGGTCAGGGTCGAAAATGAGAACTGAACCTGAGTCGAAAACTATGGGCTATGAACCGGAAACTCCGGATCGGTTCCCACCCATGCGGTGAAAAATATTATCTGAACATCATAACATGCCAAAGAAAATTTTTCACCAGCCTTAAAAGAAGTCGCTTAAATTTTGATTCGCAGCTCAGCAAAGTGTACGTGTATAAAATGTGATAAAAACATCCAAAAAATTTGAAATTTTGTCTTTCGATCAGTTACTTTAAATTGAAAATTTATCATCTAAATTTATTATCTAATTATTATTATCATTATATATATCATTTATATATCTATTATTATATAACATAATAATTATCTATTATTATTATTTTCTATTATTTATCTAAATTTATCCAATAATCGGCCGATTAGCAAGGTATCGGTCGATTACCGAAAATTGCTCTAACGTGTCAATAATTGGCAGATTGATCGGTACACCCCTAAATAATGACTTTTATGATTATCTGGAATGCGCTCGTTGGGTGATTTATGAAAGAAATAAGCGATCACAGATGACTACTGGCATGTATTAGTTTCCACTTTTAGTTTCTGTCGCAATCGACAAGCAACTGAGATGCACGAGCATCACACAATGGTACTAATTTGTGCACAGCAACACTTGCATAAATGACGCAGCCAAGGGGAAATATTCACGCATACGGCCAATATAAGCAGGGTTGCCGACCTTTTGTTTTGAAAGAACTTCTCTTAATTGCTTGCACGATGAATTTTTCGGTTTATAAAAACCATCCATCGTGCATATGCATTCTTTTCACGATAAGACCATGCTGGTGTCCTTACTAAATTTTTAATCACAATTTTTAAGATACTTGAGGGATTGCATGCGTTCAGATAGCTGGTCAGAAGGATGCTTGTAGAATGAAGGAGCAATGAAGATTTCATTATGCATGGCTAGGTCAAGCAACAAGGATAATAATCATAGGAACCAAGTCAGATGTCGCTAAAGTTCGCCAATTGTCAAGTCAATTGGCGAATTACTCATGTGTGCAAAAATAGTTGGTGATATTGGCGAAAATAAGTAATTCACTAGTACAGTATTCTAATTATATATCCCCAGATTTGACTTGTCAATAGCTTTCTCATGTGTCAACCATATCTTGCAATGCTATGGATACAATGTCGTGACTTAACACAAACATAACACTTACGAAATTCGAGTGGACGTCAAATGACTGTTTCAAATCAACCTTATCAGATAATAAGACTGCTAAGAGTTTAATTTATCATGGTTCGCACGTAGTGGAAATAAAACAATCCAATTTGCCGAAGAATTACTATTACTCATTTCATTCATTCAACGGCGTTACCCCGACATAATTCTCTAATTATACAAAGCAAATGAGGACAATTCAACATTATATGAAATAACATAACCCACAAACTTGCGTAATTTTAAACAACACAATGAGCAACTTGACTAACAGAATGATCAGCGTTGTGGTACCGGTTCTTAACGAGTCGATTGCACAGGCTTGCAGCAGCAAAGATCAATTACAAAAGCATAAACCTTCCAAATACTTCAGATAATCTTGTTAGAATGATGACGTCAAGCATGGTAGAGACATCTTATGGAGACAAATAAAAGGAAAATGTCGCACCACTTTACCTGCTGGCCACCAATCGACGTCACATAATGTTGAATTGGCATTAATTTCATTTTCTCAAAGTGAGGTAGGCTTACTATTTCCGTAATGCAATAAGGAAGCAAGAGGAATTCAATGGTCTTTATTTCCAGATTTATCTACAGATGGAATAGGCAACGACATTCAGACTTAAAAGATTAATATGAGTGACACGTGACATTATTTCTTATCAATTGAATTTCTTGACATTCTTATTAAATATTTATCAATGTCGTCAAGCATAATTTATTTAAGTTAATTTGAGTTTCACATTTTGAAGATAGAACCTGCGTCAAATTGCTGTGACATTGTTTCAAGAATTTGTGAGAGAAACTCGCATTTTCTAACAACTCATTGATATAGGGGAAATTATGATCATCGGGTGGTGGAAAGAAGAAGGTAATGAGTGGAGAATGCAGTGCTCATCTTCCGTCTATTCATCTTGTGTGCTGAGTTTATATAAAAACAATAGAAACCCTTTCAGGAGAGCGGCTGTCTGTATATAATACGGGACGAACAGCCGAACTGACATGTATATGTGAAATTATGGCATGAAGTTCCAGCAAATGATTAGGATGAATTCTGCTGATTTTTTTGAAGAAATAAAAGTCTGATTCATAGATTCATCATCAAGTGCAACAGTGATATAGTTAAGACATCGCAAGTAGACTTACGATTATAGCCGAGAGGAGGACCCGCTGGTGATCAAAGATAATATTATTGAATGATCCGTAGACACCGTCACCCACGTAAACTTGATCCACGATCTCGCCCTCTTCCTCAACCACTCGCTTGCCATACACCTCAGTGACAGCGGTGAACAAAGAAGCTGCGAAGAATCGTCCAGGTTCAGCAATAATTTCGACACCACTTTCCTGAGGAAATTCAATTTCCAAAGCTTCCCGCAATGGTTCACAGATTGCCTGGAAAGACGGTGTATCATCCTGTTTTAGATCTTCTGAGTTGCCAGGGAATCCACCACCGATATCCAGCAGACGCATTTTGAACCCATACTGGGGAAACAGTTCAGCTACACGTGCAGCCGTACGAACTGATTCAGCCCAAGCACAAGACTCCATACATCCGCTTCCAACGTGGAAACTGTAACAAAAATGTGCCGAAAATGGAAAATACATTAGCTTTGCGATAATCGTTTACCATTTTCTTGCATTCTCCCCAGTACCTGCTTTAGTAAAGCTGAAGTTGGTAGTAGCTGCGGATACATTTCACACTAAAGTGATTTCGTAGTTTCTGTTATTGTTCAGAAGTGGTCAGATACTTGACCAGTTTGAATATGATGATCCGTTAAGCAATAATTTCAAAACACATCATAGTGAAAACTGCCATGATCCGGAAACATCAGACACATAATATACAAGCTAGCCAAACTAAAATGTCAGAAGGAAAAGTTAAAACTAACAATTTAATATTTAATAACATTGATCACAAATTTTGAATTGCAACAATCTGTAAGTTATCCAGTATTTTTCCCGATAGACTTTGATAATTGGAAACAATTTGAAAGCTACTCTATTCTAAATCTGACGAATACATGAACTACCGGCACTTCGTCTGTGCTATAAAACTATCAGAAAAATTCCGAATTATATGCCTACGGTGCCAACTTAGGCAGAACTTTTAGTACGCGCTAAATGAGATTTGTACAAGTTGGAGTGGATAACAAGATATGTGGATAATATGTGGATTTCGGGGAAGCCTTGTAAAAAATCAGCTGCATTAGCACCCTTCAGTACGGTAGGATAGCGATGCCAAGACATGTTAGTGATGAAGTTTCAATCAACATGCACATAGAGTTGACAAAACATGGCAAAGTAGGCCTGGATATTGTTTGACTGGCATGACCAGTACCGGGCCGGTATGGAATTTTTCATGCCGGTTCTACCTCTGAGTTGATATCATTGCAAGAGACGTCAGAATCATCTGTAGTTGTCTCAGTGTCAGCTGTGTGACATAGTCTTTTCATTTTGTGTGGGAGTGAAAAGTCAACTTTTCAGTCCCACGGGATCACAAAGCTAACTTTTCCTCCCGCAGTTCACTTTTCTTGTGCAAGCTCCTGTGTAAAAAATCATAGAAGTCTGTAAACAAGTTATGATTAGCCAGAGACTACCAAGATATCGATATAGTCCCTGGATTAGCTCATTCATAGATTTCGCGATGCAACCATCAATTTCATAATGAACAATAGACATCTAAATGTCACAAAATGAAAGGCTACATTCTTTCGACAGGAAATAAACATTTCCTCCCTTAGCTGTCTGTCCATCCCTCACTGCGCTCGGGCTGTACAACATAGCTGGGGGGAGGAAAAGTTGATATTTCCTCTCTCAATAACCTCCTTCTATCACTCAGTAGGACATTATCAGCTTCAAATTATTATATGCATAATCCAAAAATTTGCATTGCGGCAATGGAGACAGTACATTATCACAGTACAGTATGTTCCAATGGGATTTCAATGCTTAAGCAGATAATGTCCGGAAAAATATCTATATGCATAAGAACCCTAGAGATATAATATCAGACTAGCGGTTTTTTGCGTAAATTACGCAAGTGGTATTGAAATGTCAGGAGGAGCCCGTCCAAGTTGTTTTTGCCATCGTTTAAAGTGTCAACGTTTTGATCTAAGAAATGTGATGACAGTTGATGTAATTTTCTCGATAGGCTAGATGTAATATCATGTTGTTGGCTTATTTTTAGTCAGACAATATAATATATGTACAGTAACCCTAGAAATTTGCATTCTAGTTAAAAAAGAGTATCACGTTTCAACATTTCCTATAATTGAATAAGTCATTAATATACATGGCAAATAATCAACGGCTATTGATTACTGATCGTTCATTCACTCGTACAGTTTACTGGTCGATTTCGAGTATAGTCCCACTGGAAGTAATAATTTTTATTTTTTTTCGTGAATGTCCATCACCAATATTATTCAAATCAATCTGGTTGCCATCGACATTTTTTTCTGCTCCTTGAATTATCAAGGATGCGGTATTTGTTTGGTCTTTTGAAATGCGTTTATAGCTGTTAATGCCCTTTTCACTACGATGACCTGTCATTTTCATTATTATTTTACTGTCAAGTCCTGCGGCAAACATACGAGTTGCCGAACTAGCACGCAAAGAATGAGTGGTATGATATCCACTGTATCCGGCCTTTTTCATTATGTCGCCAACCATAGACTCAATTGTGTGCAAGCCTACCGGCTGAATGGAATACCACACATTTCCTCTCGCGTTTACTAATGGCCGAAGGTAATGGCCGGGGCTAATCGCGAAACCCTTGGAGGACGATGACTTAAATATTTTTTCAAATATATGGGGAGGGCTTTTGTCTATATCGTTTCGATTTTCAATCGCTCTCACTTCCTTTATGTCACTATTGATGTCTTTCAGTGTTCCGCTGTGGTTCTTCGACTTCTTTTCGGTAAAAAACAATACTTTCATTCCATCCTCATTTCTAACTTCAAATTGATCAATTGTGAAAAGTGAATGTTCGGAGCCACCACGTAAGGAGAAGTTCAGGCTAACAGTAAATAGGATGGTGTTCAGTAGTTTTTGTGGCGTGTCAGAACCCAGTAATCCCATTTGCCATAACTTATCCTCTTGCTCCTTGGTGATAATTTCTGCCTGTTTCTTTGGAATATTCATTCCCGCGGCCGCTGGTTTCGCCATCATTGAATCAAGGCAGCCTCTGATGGCTTTGAACTTGCCATCACTCAAAAAATGATAATTTTCATTTTTATGATTCATGTTGATGTACTGCTGTAGTTGTAATACCAATTCCTTCAAAGTTTTTGGCCTAAATATGCAACCCTTTTTATCTTTTATTTCGCATATAAAGCGAGGGATTGCAAAGTTTAACTCTTCAATTGAAAAATCTTCTATTGGTGTCTGCGGTATACGAAAGTTTTCATCGGGATTCTCATTCCTTTTTTGTCGCCAAGAATCAAAATGGCGATACGCCCATATTCTTTTGGATTTCGTGTTAAAAGGAATGCTTCCTAACGACAACTTTTCAATTTCTTCATCTGTTACGAAATTAATATCATCTGCCGGTATATCATCAGCAATCAAACTAGATTTTATGTCCAAATTAAAATCAGCAATCTTCCTGGTATTAAAATTAAAGCAGTTATTCATCTTGTTTGAGCAATAAAATGACAACAGTATTAAATGTATGGAAATCTTGAATTTTGAAATATTATTTCCATGTTTATAGCCCAGAACCATAGAAAGAGGTTAAGCTAGATATTGTACTCATATTGGAATCATTGACAACACCATCATTGGCTACGCGCCTCGGACATTCTATGCCAATAATTCCAATATTCGTACAATATCTAACACAGTAAATAGCTAATGCATATTCGGACAACACCAACAACATGATCAAACATTTGAAAGACACTCACAAAAATTAATCAATGATTAATATGATTTAAAGCACCTCACCGAACATTCACACTACAAAAGGTTGAGCCCCTGTCGAAAAAATAACGCGGCACACATATTTTTGCATGAAAATATGAAGCTTTTATTATCACCCGGGTGTTCAGAAAGTAACCGAACACAATAAAATTAATGCTTTCAAACTGTTTTCATAATTACAGTCCTGTAACAAAAATTCAACTGCACAGCATCCTTCTCTGCGATTGGATAACGATGCTTGGACTAAAAAATATATTGGTGATAAAATCTCAATCAGCATGCATAAAGGGCTGTCACAACATGGCAAAATAAGCCTACGTATGTTTTAACCGGCACCATACCGGCTCCATCTCTCCCTAAACGTACAACAGGATAGTCCAAAAGTACAGCAGTCCACTGTACAGTACAAGTATCTTTACAATATTCAGATGATTTATCGTGTGTACTAGCTCTCATAGAAGATGCGCTCATTAGCACGGATTCGAAGATATCGAAGATAAATTGCATGCTGCAAAGTATGTATAATTGGCTAGCAATTCGAATCAACTTGGCGCCCAATCACCACCGATTTAGCGATTGTCATACTGCTTGTCAGTAGAAACGAATATGGAAGGAATAACATTATTATCGATCATTAGAATTCCGTAGTTTTCATTACACCCGATGTGAAAAACTATTACGATTATGCGTTTGTAATTTCACTCATTTATTGTAGTATACTGCAATGTGTGAAATAGTTATTAGAGAATATTCTAAATTACAATTTTGAAGAAAAAATACATATCAAAATTTGAACGCGTTCGATAAATCCAAATATTGTAGAAACAATTGCGTTCAAGAATGAATATGTGACGATTCCAGGACCAAGGGAAATATGAACTCTTTTCTGCAGTCTGGTAGGTACTGAAAAAGCAAGAATCAGAAGTCGAAGTAAGCTTTGATGATGTGCCAATGTATGAAATTTCGCCGATAACCGATAGTGATAATTTATCGGCTAAAAGACATAACAATTCTGCCAATATAATTGCTCATCATCCCTTGTACACAAGCAGTAGCGTATACTATGTCCTCGGACATAAAACCTATGCACCTTTCAGGCATTTTACGTATCTAAATGTACAACTAAGGAGCAACTATTTCCTTAATATTTTTCAAGTATTGAATACAAAATATAGCCCTAGCCCAAGTTTAGATATTCTACATGCTAAAAAAAAGAACCCTTAATTCATGTAGTTGTATAATTTTTTGATAATGCCATATCGACGCTTTATTGAGGACTTGTAGTACACGTAGGACTGGAATATTTCGCAAAATTTAAACATCTTCGAAGGAAAAAAACTTCGCGAAGCACAATTTTTTTAACTATTTATGCCTTTTTTTCATTGTGTGGAGTGGTCATGATATTTGATGATCATATGGACTCCACACAGATTTGTTCAACATCCATTATCTAACATATTCATCATGCTTTTATACAGGAATTAATCGATTCTTACCAGCCTCTGAAAATCGATTTCCGAAATTCATCTACCCTTTAGCCTTGAAATTTTCATGACGCAAGAATAGACTGGTCGCATGAATGGTTATGTGAAATGTGGAAGTGGGCGTTTGATAGCCGCAGTTGATACATAACATATGGCACTTCTCAGCATGACGTTGCAACTGACTCGACCTGTAGGTGTGTAGGTGTCGATTGCTAGCATCTGACTCTTTTGCACCTGACTCTGCCGTCCACTCTAAGTCGTGTGTTGACGCGGAACTGGTGTTAATCACAGGAACATAACTGAATAACATGCAGTGTGAGAGAAGGACAATAAGTGGACAGCAATCAATGCTATTGCCATGGCAACCCAAGGCCAATCACGAACTGCTTCTATACCATTTCCATGTTTATTTCAGATGTCACCATTTATATTTCAGATTTTCAGTTTTTAGTTCAGAACCCTGCATTTATTAATGAGAATTGGTCATTTCATCTTAATCTATCACATCAATGTCACTTTGATTTCAGAACTTATCAACTAAATTTCAGATTCTGCTACTTATATTGTATCATTGTCACAATTTTTCAGAATGCGTCACTTCATTTTCAGATTTTATCATTTGTATTTCCGAAAATTCAGAACTTGACATTTATATTTTGGAGCTGATCACTTATATTTCAACTAATTCAGAATTGACCAGTTATATTTCAGATATGACTATTTATATATCAGCATTTAACTTTATATTTGAGATTGAATCACTTATGTCATCGAATGAAGCAGAAACATTTGAGAATGTTTCATCATTTCAGAAACCATCACTTATATTTCAGAAACTCTCACATTGATTTCGGAAATCAATAGTTATATTTCATTTTGCCAGATTGATGTTCAGAAAACAAGAATTATATTCCAGAAGCCTGTTTATTAAATGTCTGACCTCATTCCCCGACTCTTAAGTCCCTCAGGGCGAAAACGTCACCATGAAAGCTTGCGGAATGTTGAGATGCGCGCACACATATCTGGTCTGTCAATGATCCCAATCCTTCATGGACGACACTTTCCAGATTTTGGAGTCTCTGCTCACCGACTCGTTGCCCAACAACTTTTGGAATCCGAAGGTTTCCTCGTACGTGCGATTTTAGAACCGACCAAACTGAGTCCTTCTACAGAAAAGGTTGAAGTTGGCTTCATCGATCCACACAACTTCTTTGCCTTCCTGAATAAAACCATTCAATGAGTTGACATACTTCTCAAAGCTTTATTAACACTAGAAAGACCAAAAATTTTTTAACCATTAAGGACCGTTGGGTCAATTGACCCACAACAAAAAAAAATACATAATGTCGGTGAACAATTTTTATTGAAATATGTAATAACAAAAGCTGAAAGTGTTGAGATAAGAATTCTCTCTCATCTGACTGTCTAAGAGGAACTGCACGAATTGCACAGGGGAGAGGAACACTTGCCACAAACAAACTTGTGACAGGAGCAGCATGTTACCTTTGTCTTATTGGACTTGCACGTTTGACATCTCGTCCGTTCTTCAGATGATCCGCTCTGCAGGGCTTGAGAACGAAGTGTAGAAATATTGAAATGAGGTGGACGCTTTCGGGACGGTGCCTTGCTGCAGAACAACTTTCCGATGTGTAACAAAAATTCTCTGCGTGTTCTTGCACTTCTCATGTTCATTTCCTTCGCCAAGATCCACGAATTGAGGCATAAGATGTCCAAAAGGTTGAAGAAAACCGCAAGCGGCCATCGCCTTGATGCGCACTTTGTAGAATACAACCTCAACATTTGGTCGGAAATGTCAACGCCGTATTTCGTGTTGTTGTATTTCGTGATAATTTCCGGTTTTTTCTTTGGATGGTTCTCATCGACTTTCGCGGATCTGTGCTCAGTTGATAAAACCAGCACAGTTTTGGTTGTTTTGACTTTGTAAGCCGCAAGCATTTGGTTTTCAGACTTGAAGAATGCAGATGAGTGAACCGGAATATGCTTTGAAGCAAGGCACTGTGCAACTTCCCTTGGAATTTCACGTCTATTTTGTCGAATCGTTCCCAACAGAGTTATGTTCCTCTGAGAAAGATTTTTGGCCA
Source organism: Prostheceraeus crozeri (assembly GCA_907163375.1). Taxonomy (NCBI): domain Eukaryota; kingdom Metazoa; phylum Platyhelminthes; order Polycladida; family Euryleptidae; genus Prostheceraeus; species Prostheceraeus crozeri. The sequence goes on along the minus strand of CAJQUW010000558.1, from coordinate 62,169 downwards.
AGGAGCTGGAGGTGAAAAAGTTATCAGTCGTCACTGAAATGCCACTGTTGGTGTAAGCCTTGGTCAAGTTCATGACAACTGATTCAGGAACAGAAACGCGTGGATCACGTTGTTCATCCTTCCCTGTGTAAGGAACCGCGTTCAAAACATACTTGCTATCAACATCGCAAATGAACCAAAATTTGATTCCAAACTTATCGGGTTTTGCGCTAATATATTGCAAGAAAGGGCACCGACACTTGCAGGGGAATAGCTGTTCATCGACAGTTGTGTGTTGTCCAGGAAAAAAAGCATCACCGCACCTTTTCATTGCTGATTCCCATAGCTCTTGAATTGCTGCAAACTTGTTGGCTTCTCTTCTTTCTGACCTGGTTGTTTTATCATCAAAGCGTATATAGCGTTTTATGTCCTTGAATCGATTTCTGCTCATTGTCTCCTTGAACACATTTATTCCAAATTCTTGACTCCAGAATGATGATAGCGGCTCGTTCTTCCCTTGTAGAACGCCTCTAATTATGCACAGTCCGAAGAAGGCGAACAAATCGTTTTCAGAAATTTCAAACTCATGATTTCCTTGTCGGTTTGCTTCAGCTCTAGTGAAGTCAAGGATTCGAAGAATGCTGTCATGACCAAGAAGTTCGATAAAAATATCTTCTTCGTTATCAACTCTGTTCAAAATGAAACGAGTTGCACCAGGTCTTTGTCGTATAATGTTTCGTGCCGGTGCTCTTCCTCTGTCAGTGACGCTTCCAATATCCACCCGAGTCCAATGAGTTCCATCAGAGGATGTAAACTGCATTTCTCTCGCTTCAGCACTTCTTCTGACGCTTTCTCTTTCAATAGGGTCTTCACTTTCGTCAGTACTTTCCTCTTCATCGCTCACTGCAGGAGATGGATCGTAGGCAAGTCCATTTTCAGTTTCATCGTCACTTCCACTCTCGTCGGAATCCACATTAGCTATAAGCAGTTGCGCGATTTCAGCTGCCGTGCGCCGTGATCGTGCAGCCATCCTGACAGAAAATGAACATTGACACTTCCTCCGATAGCAGTGAACGCTACTCCACACTCCGTTCACGAAAATAGCCAATCAATAATGTCACCTTCAATATCATAGAGCAAGAAAGTATGGAGTGCTGACCCATTGTTCATTGACTGTAACAAAAAGCGCGTGCACGACCAGTGAATGAACGCCCAGGCGTGGCTTCGTTAGAGTGTAGGCGCATTGTTCATTGACTGTAACAAAAAGCGCGTGCACGACCAGTGAATGAACGCCCAGGCGTGGCTTCGTTAGAGTGTAGGCGCATTGTTCATTGACTGTAACAAAAAGCGCGTGCACGACCAGTGAATGAACGCCCAGGCGTGGCTTCGTTAGAGTGTAGGCGCATTGTTCATTGACTGTAACAAAAAGCGCATGCACGACCAGTGAATGAACGCCCAGGCATGGCTTCGTTAGAGTGTAGGAATGAAGTGGGTCAATTGACCCAACGGTCTTTCATGCATAATTGGTAATAGAAATCGAAACTAACAAATCCGTGAAATTTATTTTATGCTTATATTCAACACATTACAGTTTTAGGAAAAGTCGAGGGAGATAAGTCAACTACTGCAAATTTTTAGAGGTGTACGGATTCAAATATTATCATTTCTGGGTCAATTGACCCAACAGTCTTTCTAGTGTTAATGTCATTGTTCAGGGCCATCGGTCGATTGTGCATTTTTTTATGGTGTACATTTGTCCATCGAGATAGTTGTCGATTGTTAATACTACCAAACCGATGTTGAATTGCCGCTGGATCATTTCACGGATCTGTCTTAGCTGTCTGGATCTGTCACGGATCGAGCCAATTCAATACGAATGCGACTTGTTCTTCAGACAAATACTTCGACTTATATCCATCACGTTTCCTGCCACTGATCTCACCAGATCTAACCCATCCGCCGGCCGTCTTGTAGTTTTCGTTCAGAGAGGTTGCTAGCTGATTCCAATCGCCTCCTCTTTGAGCACATTCAACTATTCTTTGGCGATCTTGAGGAGCATGTACTTTATGTTTCTTATGTTCAACTCTCTCAATGTCTTCAATTTTAGCACAACACAACGGACACGCTGGATGATTGTTCCCCATTATCGGGTTTACACAATTTTCACGCAGAAAATGGATACAAGGTAGCATTAGTGATAGTGCCGTGAAGCATAGATTGCAAGCATATCGCACAATTATCTGACATATTCATGATGACGGAAAGTTTGCAGAGAGGCAATTTCTCTGTATAAATACGACTGCCGGTCATTGTATCTTAGCCGCTCTCAATCATAAATGACGCTTTCTGAACATCAAACTGGCAAAATGAAATATAACTATTGATTTCCGAAATCAATGTGAGAGTTTCTGAAATATAAGTGATGGTTTCTGAAATGATGAAACATTCTCAAATGTTTCTGCTTCATTCGATGACATAAGTGATTCAATCTCAAATATAAAGTTAAATGCTGATATATAAATAGTCATATCTGAAATATAACTGGTCAATTCTGAATTAGTTGAAATATAAGTGATCAGCTCCAAAATATAAATGTCAAGTTCTGAATTTTCGGAAATACAGATGATAAAATCTGAAAATGAAGTGACGCATTCTGAAAAATTGTGACAATGATACAATATAAGTAGCAGAATCTGAAATTTAGTTGATAAGTTCTGAAATAAAAGTGCCATTGATGTGATAGATTAAGATGAAATGACCAATTCTCATTAATAAATGCAGGGTTCTGAACTAAAAACTGAAAATCTGAAATACATGTGTTGTACTCTAGAATATAAATGGTGACATCTGAAATAAACATGGAAATGGTGTAGATGCACAGGTTAGGAGCAATCGCTTGAATGGCCAGAGCCTCCATGAAATTCAACAGACGGAAAATAACTGCGCGTCTTGGTGGAAACAAAGCACATTTCTGACGTCGGATCTACACAAAATCTTTAAAGCGCTCTCTGACACCTGAGAGGTCACATCCGTTGGCAAGTAAATGGCGAGCAAAAGAGCTCTCGGGCAAAGACTTGGATCGAGGAGGAGCACCCTCCCTTCCAACAACCACTTGGGTATATGTTCCTTGACCCGTTCACCCAAGGATCTTACCGTTCTGCCAATACACTTGCTACTGCAAGCGCACTCAAACTGATAAATAACTTAAGAATGAGCAGAAACAGGAAGTTTATCCTTTGGCCAGCTAGACGGAACTCTAGCTAAACTGAGCTGTTATATCACCATTAAAGGAAGCTTCATCTGAACAATCATTCACATGAAAAAGTTATTTATCAGTTTGAGTGCGCTTGCAGTAGCAAGTGCATTGACAGAACGGTAAGATCCTTGGGTGAACGGGTCAAGGAACATATACCCAAGTGGTTGTTGGAAGGGAGGGTGCTCCTCCTCGATCCAAGTCTTTGCCCGAGAGCTCTTTTGCTCGTCATTTACGTGCCAACGGATGTGACCTTTCAGGTGTCAGAGAGCGCTTTCAAGATTTTGTGTAGATCCGACGTCAGAAGTGTGCTTTGTTTCCACCAAGACGCGCAGTTATTTTCCGTCTGTTGAATTTCATGGAGGCTCTGGCCATTCAAGCGATTGCTCCTGACCTGTGCATCTAGAAGCAGTTCGTGATTGGCCTTGGGTTGCCATGGCAATAGCATTGATTGCTGTCCACTTACTGTCCATGTTATTTCCTTCTCTCACACTGCATGTTATTCAGTTATGTTCCTGTGATTAACACCAGTTCCGCGTCAACACACGACTTAGAGCGGACGAAAGGCCTCGTGTTCTGATTTTAACTGTCACTTTGTTTTAAAATATATTAATCGGTCCTTTGCACTTGCTTTTCTATACTAATTATGCAGCGGGTCAAATTTCTTCAAAATCTGACTCTGCAGCATTTTGCGCGATAGAAAGTTTGCATTTATTCGCAAACTCAATTCATGAAATCCCATTTTCCGACGAAAATTAGGCCCATAATTCATGCTAAGATGCATTGTCTGTACTGCAACCGATCGAATGACCAAAAGAAAATGGTAACTCGAACGGCTTGCTTTCAGCTATTTTATTATAGTCTTGTAAATGTACTGCTCTACGCTTATTGCCATGAAAGACGGACGAAATGACTACCACCAAACATTCAATACTTTGAAATGTTATCGTTATAAAACAATGTGCTCATTTCCAGCGTAAACGTACAAAAGAAATGAAATGCCTCTAACCGAAAATACATCATCCGATTACGAAAAAGAAAATACCCTCGAAGCATTGCAAACATATTGTGATTTTCACTTTTCAGTAATTTAAGTAGATTGTACTTCTGAGATGTGCAGTTTATCACTGGAAAACAGAATTTTCCCATAACGGACTGCACACTGCCTATAGTCTGACTTGAATGAGAGGAAACAGGATCATCAATGGGACAAAAATCATAGATACGCGGAAGCATGTATCACTGCTGCCACAGCGGGTTTTGAAAAATCCTACGCAGCCCGATTTTTCCGGCAGTTGGGAAAGCAGGTTTAAACTGTGAGAAGACTTAAAAACTAGAATAACTCCCTAAACTAAGAACTAGAGTACTTGAAAACCAACGAGTCGTGTCATCACTATAAAAAATGAAATCATATTTTAAATTATGCATTTCATAACTTTGCTGCATACGATGGCATTAAAATGTAGGTTCAACTACATATAGAATTCTTCGATTGAAAGCATACAAGTTCGAATATCATCGACATCAAAAATCGATTAACCGCTGGGAAGAAACATCAACCGATAAGTTTCTATTCGAAGAATTCGATGATTTTCTAATTTCAGTAGTGATGTTACATGCTAGTACCTAGTCCACCTTGATGTACTCACAAAATGGAAGTCTGCGTAGATATTATAAGAGAAGATTAGAGCCATTTTATCAGATGCATGTCGAGTTACATTAGTCAAATGATGTAAAGAGCAAGCGTTCGCACAATAAATGAAGTCACTCCAACATGTTTTGCGGTCATGACATAACAGAAACGCAAGGATTTGAAGGCATGATCACGAGAAAATTTCTATGACCCAACATTTATTGCACAATCAAGACAGATAGAATAATGTAATCAAGAATCCGAAATTTCAATGACGAAAGTTTGAAAATTATTTTCTAAAAATAAGCACAATTTGATCAGAAAATGCTTGTTAGAAGTATTAACTTAAAAAATCATCCGCAAATCCGCAGGTCTTACGAAAATTCGCAATGCGGAAAAGTGCGCAACTGCGCAGGTAGTGGCAGCGGTGGCAATGAATTTGACGATTAAGTGATTGATCACTCACCTGATACCGACAACATTCAGTCCTAGATCCTGCGCCTTAGCCAGTAGAGATGGTACTATGTCCAGCGAGGCACCAAACTTGTCAGACAGTTGGCACTGAGCATCAAAACTTCCAGGGAGAATTCGGAGAACACATTCGGCAGTCGGCCAATTCTTAGCTAACTTAGTAAGCTCCAATTCATTGTCAAACGTGGTACGCTGAACACCTGACTTTGCAGCGAATCGTATATCGCGTGTGAACTTGCACGCGTTAGCAAAGATTATATTTGACGAGTCGGCACCAGCTTCGAGAACAGTTTCAATTTCGGACTTTGAAGCGCAATCAAAGTTAACACCACAAGCAGCCAGAACCTAAAAAAAGGAAGATCTTTTACTAAAATAAACACAAAGTATCGATTTCGATTTTACTTACCTTCACTAATTGCGAGTCTGTATTGCATTTGACAGCGTAGAATGGCGCCACACGAGGTAGTTCTTGTTTCCAAAGATCGAGACATCGAAAAATGCCTGTTAAATCACACGTCATTAAGTTACTCTGTGAGTTGGTTTGATCTATACATTCCCCAATGAATTTGAAAAGACTTTCCTTGTAGAATTGTCTTTCCGACTTGGTGAAGGGATCTTTAGTGAACCCAGAGAGATTTGTTTTGATGCCGGCGGAGGGGCTCTCGATCAAGCTGACCGAGGGCTCCCCCGCCAGCGTTTTAGTATGCAAAGGCATCGCTGAGTTGATTTGTCTAAAATAAAAGCATCGGATAGTGAAACCATAGAAATGAATAGTGAGTCTACATACCAGTTGGTGTCAAATGGTGCTATTGTGTCTGAAAACCCCAAGGTGGTTTCTTATTCGTGCAATTTGTTGCGACTTGATCGAGCTTCCGAATAGCCTGAAAAGCAAAGTACTCAATCCTGAAACCTACAACGATGAGGAAAACTCGCAACAACCACATGCAGATATAAATCAAAAGATCCCTTACATAAAAGTTTTAATTTCAGTAATAAAAATCAACTGACATCTTATTTTGGTAGCTTTGATAATTACACTATTGTCAACGCTCTCTGCGAGGAAGGCAACCGAGAGGGCCCTCCTCATCGATCTTATTGCCGACGGGGTCCTTCTCATGTAATCTTGCTACCGATGGGGCCTTTCTCTTCAATATCGTTGACAGAGGGGCCCTTTCAGGTAATCAAGTTAGGTGAGGGGCTTGGTGAGGTAAATACTGATTTTGAAGGTCCTCATCGATCTTGTTGCCGGGGGAGGGGGTCTCATTTATCTTGTTACTTCACATGCAATCTTATTCTCGAAGGGGCCTTCTCATGCAATCTTGTTGCCGAAAGAGTCCCGTTCATGCAATATTGTTGTGGAAGGGGTCCTTCTCATGCAATCTTGTTGCCAAAAGGACCCTTCTCTTGAAATGTTGTAGCCGAAGGGGCCATTCTGAACGTTCTTGTTGCCAAATGGGGCCTTCTCATCGAAGGCAGGGTAGGCTTCGACCCGGGTCAAATGAAAAAACCCGATGGTCGGGATTAATGGGATTTGGCGTTTTTCTGTGTCCTTTCATGATTTATGTGCCTTCATATACGACACAAAGTCATGACGTATGTTACAAGGATGATATGGTGATGAAGAGCAATCATCTTCTATGCGTTGTCAAGTTCTCAGAGTCGGTCTGAATTATTTGATGAGTCAATCCCTTTCATCGGATGTCCTTGACGTCATTCAGAGCGTACACCAACATCATTGGCAATGGCAAGTTTCAACCTGTAAAAGCAGCAGATTTAGCCTATGGATTGATTCATTCGAAGTTGTTTTCATTGAGGATTACAAAAACAAGCTGAACAAAGGACTTAAGACGAAGGAAAAAGTGAGGGTATTTCTTGTTGCTAGTCCTGTGAATTATGGATACAGTAAATATTCGGATAATTGAATAATGTAAAACCAACAATCGGAATTTACAAACATAAAGACATTCAAGTCTCATTCCGTTTGGATCACGGATGTTGGCTATTTTTCATTTATTAAGTTCGGTAAATGAAGTTTCCATGTGCAAGCGTATCTCTTTCTCCAAACAAATTACATGTACATCGAAATTACCTGCACATGACATGTAAGAAGACGAAGAATGCTAACGATAATGCTGCTACATGTACAAAAAGTACGTTGATGATCCAAAATTCAATTCTCACAAAAAATTAATCCCTCAAAAAACCGCCGATAATCCCACTCGCCAATAACTCCCGCCCGCGACATTAATTCCGTGCCAACCCTGCTTTGAAACAATCAAGTTAGGTGAGAACTTCCATGCAGTAAACCGTGCTAGCCATATTGGTGGTATATAGGGGAGAGCAAAAAAGGTAAATCTATTAAATCTCCTATTCACAATACCAGAAATTCACTTACTGTTTCTGAAATACTTGATATTATGGAAGTTTTTCATTATTAAACCTCAGATTGAGTGACTTAACTTGTTGAATGAAATTAATCGCTGTAGGGCAGATTCGGTGATCACATACAATGGGTGGGACAGATTCGTGCAGGTGGTTAGGTACTTTCGTGCAAATTTCCATAATCGCGCACTTGTTCCCAAGTATTATATGAATATTCTCAAAAACTTTTGATTAATTTACCACTGGGTATAGTCGTTTTTACGCGTCGTTCTTGCGTTGCTGGCATTGTTATCGCCTTCATCCAATTCTAAAGGGATGTCAGACAAAATCGGCATTTCAAGCTCGTTTTTACCTTTTTGGCTTAGGTTTCCAATAAGGTTACTACGCAATGCTTCGATTTCGCATTATCAGTTCAGCAGTCAGGCATGTATTTTGAAAGTAACCAGTCAATCTAGACATCAAATTCAAATTACATTACATCGATAAAAAATGTCCTGCACGAATGTTCCCCACCGATGTGTTGACGAATGCGCCCATGTCGCTTTCTGCGACAAAAATCGAAATTTCCCGGGATGAAGGAACAACTACTGTTCGAAGGGGCAGCCATGAATCATCTTTGTGTACATCGCGTTGGAATTTTGCACATAGAGCACATTAAGATACGAAAATAAAGAATTTCGCGGATAGGTGGAAAGTTTATTTTCTATCTTACATTGCGCGGGTAGCAAGGCATATGCAGATTTTACAGGCATGATTGAGTACGAACATATGCATTAACATATCTTCATGAGAAGTCATTTCAATCAAGCAATTTCACACAAACTACGATGAGCGAATGTACCCCAATCTCCCTTACTGATCTGAAGTTGCTCATGGTAATTTTAATTAATACCAGTGTCTCTGATTTTCTACTCAGAAACTGTCATAGAACCCACCATTTTCATACCTCTTAGGTAAGGAGCGAATGCTACAAATGACAGATATAAGACTGTATCATTGTCTTTCAAAAGACGGACAATTCGCCTCTATATTTCCGTTTGCTGAAATTCTTTGTTTCATTTTTCTGCTTTGACAAAATTGAATAAATACTCTTTCATACTTAGGAGCTGATCGAGAATTCACAAAATCACAGGTTTTCAAACAAGTCAACATTTTGAGAATAAGGCGGTAGGTTAATTCGGTAACCACTTCAATTGATTTGTAATCTCCACATCAACACAGGTCTTGAATATATTGCTCCTCATGAACCCATGTCAAGGAGTTCAAAAAAGTTCTTTGTGTAAAACATGATGAAAACAGGATCCAATGTTCAGAAATGTGGTGTCATTCTTCTCTTGTATGTCTTTAAAGGTGCAGTTCGGCCAATTTTACATATCGTTTTTATTCGCTCAATCAATGACAGCCGTATCCCTGATCCCTATTCTCCACTTGCTCTCATCTTATTCATCATCGTTGAAACGCAGGAGCGTCGCAAAGTTTTGTGATGACGCGGATTCCATGCGGATTCTGCGCTGGCAGCTTTCGTCGACAGGGAAGTCTGATTGACCTGCCTCGACCACGTAGCGCTAATACATTCTCAACCGAAGCAGAAATGAATGACGGAGGCAAGTTGGATGCATCATTCATCAATTGAAATGTCGGATTATAGAGATGAATCTCATTCAATAAATGTGATGATCTGTGCTATATTATGTAAGCCATATTGCTCTTAAATAAACTGTAACTCGAGCGAAGTCGTCTTATTTGATTAAGTATTTATGTATGAAGTAGGTTTTAAGACATTAGCTAAATTTTCACAAAATAGATCGGAATTTTGAGATGCAGCTACTCATGAATAGGTCAGTTCATACATATCACATTCTCAAGCATACATACGCTAGGCGTTCGAAAATTGGGCAAATATATTAAAATGTCAACGAAATTAATGTAATGCAAGTATGTAACCTACATATTCATCACACACAGGCACATGTGCAACTAGTGCATCATGCAAGGAACTTCCCTTTCCCATCATATGAGTTGAAGTTAAAATATGAAGCAGAATGACAGTCTTGGAACTATGTTTCTTTATTTCCCATGCTATATTTTTGTATCATGTACTTTGGTATACTAGTTAATAATGTATTTGGATATTTCTCCTTTTGCACTTTCAGGTTTTGGTGGGGTTTTGAAATATATCAAGCAATCAATTCAGTGTTATGACATTATCACATGTATTGACAGACAGCACCGGTATATATTAATGCAACTCTTCTTACAACCATCGCCAATAGGCAAATTCTCAAAACATACTTATTCCCGGAAGTTCCACGACTTCCAATCCATTTCTTAACTTGTAGCTTACCTATGCGTCATGCATTCTTCGACTACATATTGGTCTTCATTCAGGTTATTGTCAATTACCGCCAACATAGCTCACATTTTGTGAGAACGACATGTGCAATTGAAGTTTTTGGCACGTGCTTCAACAAGGTGTTGTGGAATGATTCGAGGTAAGATGTATGGACATGTATTGCGAATTATGAGTGTGCGGTATTGAAAGATTCTTGACTGACATGATGCAGAATGAGCTGAAAAATATATCAATTTCCAGTACAATGACGGCAAAACACCACACAGTAATTGAATCACAGAATAAAGTCAACTGGTGCTTCAATGGCTAGTGGAGCATATCGTAGATTTTTCACTTTGTTTGTTTTTCAGTAAAATGAATACCACATGCCTGAACTGTATTGACGGAGTAATACAACTTGATCACTCCATAATTTTCGCATTTTCTTGTCTAATGGAAATTTATAGATGTATGCATTATTAATGCTATTATCACTCTTGTTCTTGCAATAAAAGGCGCAACAGTGTGTCTTGGTGGTAGTCGAATGTCGACGGACACTGAGTAACTGAATTTTACTTCGGCGCGCAGTATCAAGGCACATTTCAACGCCTGACTGTAACCTTCTCTGAAGCACCGAGCAGCGTATGATTGGTCTGTCCATAGTGACGTCATCATCAGTTCTGTTTTCACCTGCTGTGCGCAAACGACGCTACTTGGCATGGCGACAGGTGTCCCGTTTAACTCAGGAGGAGACAGAGTTAAGATTGAGACAAAGTCAAAAATTCGACCGAACTACACCTTTAAGTATCTGCCTGACTCTGATGAAATTTATCAGTTGAATAACTAAGAGAAATTTCAATCCCAATAGGAAATGTACTGGATGTAAAAATTCTCTCTTGCATTTTTGTTAAATTACACATAATTTTGCAATTACTAGGATTACTTTCCCAAATTATATTATGGTACTATGAACTGGATTTAATCTGGATTATAAAATCTTTTTGCAATTCTGTAAAACTTTTATAATTTCATGATCGCTGGAACCAATGTACATGCCAGATAACCAGAATAGAATGTCTGTGATGTTGACACAACTCAATGCTAGGAGCGGAAAATCACTATCACTTATCCCGAAATATTTTGATGTAAAATAAGTAACCTTCTTTTGGACCACAATGTAATAAGCTACTATTTGATACATGTGAGCAGTATAAGACTGTCTTACTTCGTCTATAAATCTTCAAATACCGCATAAAAATGCCATCGCTAACCGAACATGAATCCGAACAATAGATAAATCTCTATTTGATCCAAAATCCCATGAAATAAAAAGCAGTGCTATTTTGATAAAGTATTAGTTCATTATTACATGTAACAGAATGTCATGATTTAAAAAATCTGTAACGAGATCAGACATTTCAACAAACTGTCACAAAAGCCTATTAGCAGAAGTCATCGACAAACGGAAATTCGGGAATTTTTGGTCCACATTCAGGGGTCAATCCGTCTTCCTGTGACAGACCTATCATCGGTCGGTCGTCCCATCCTCCTTGTTCACCTGTGAGGAGGAGCATCCTCATTTTGTTTAACATGCCCATCATCATTTCGTTCTCCTGTGAGGTCCCATCGCTGTCTTAGGGGCCCATCATCATTGCCTTCCTATGAGCCCATCATCATTCAGTGATCTGATTGCTTGGTTTGTGACACGATCGTGAAATAGCTGATTAGCTATCTTCATCAGTCTGGTCGTTGGCCAGTTTGTACAAATCACTTGCCTGACGATGGCCGTTGATAACGGTAGAAAGGCCTCGCAATAAACGAGAGAGAAGAAACCTCATCTGTTTTGTGGACTTTCCTCGCTTTAATTTGAAACATGCCTAGTCCATTATTCAATGAATCATTCAGTGGGGTAGGTAAATGCTATCAGAATAATTCCTGTAACACTAGCACACACGTGTGTTCTAGCAAGTTAGCGTGGATAACAATTTCATAACTGTGGGAATAACTTAAGGGTACTAACGAAGTTACGCCCGATACCTGAAAGAATAAAAATACATGTAGTTTTCAAAACATTTTGCTTGATGGCGGCTGGTAAACGAGCAACTGAATATGCTATTCGTCAACTCTCTGCTGCTTGTGGCTTCATTTTTCTTGTCACAGTTGCGACAGTTGTGTTTTCATTCGTTTATAGGCCTATTGTTACGGCTCATAGATTGAACTGACAACAAGGAATCTTAGCAGAGAGAAATTTATATACATGTACACGGTTGAATGAAAAAGCTACATCGACGTGCGTGTAGGCTAGTTATTGATAGTTAAAGATGGGGCGCCGACTAAAAAGAATGATGAAGAAAGATGCGAAGATGGACATCATTTCACAGGCACGTGGATTGGATAACGAAGTTCGATAATGACCAGCCGACTTGTTCCATTGAACATCACCTCACTTTATTCTGTGGAACACGATGTTTCTATGTGATGTAATGCAACACGAGAGAATATGCAAGCTAGAAGATTCTAGACAAGCTGTTAGGCAGACTTTCATTAAGAAGCCAGATTATTGGAGCTGCTTAATGGAAAGTTGCTGTGCGTGTGATCCCCTAAAATGGCTACAAACGAGTTTAACATGAACGTAAACAAGAACAATGCTAATCATGAAGCTTTTCGATTTAAATTTTCGATAATCAACATTGCAAGTGATCCCGTTCCAACAATTTGTAGTTTGCTTAGCTAGCAAGCTTTGCCATAAATGTGACAGTTTCAACACCGGTACCAGTATTTTGCTTTTTTTCAGAAATCGGGAGCAATTTAGTTATTACCCTGTGAAACTACGTGTCAGCCAATCTCCCAAATCATTGTTCTCCCGAGAGCTCATAATCAATGTGTCTTGCTAAACAGGGGGTCATCATCAATTCATCCTATGAAACGGCACATCATTGTTTTCTTCTCAGGGGACACCATCACCTCTGTGTTCATGTGAAGGGGCAGTTATCATGTCTCCTTCCGAGAAGCTCATTATCTGTTTCTAAGGGACACACTATCATGAGGGATGCTTTAGCTGCAAATGGCACATTACTTTTTGGAGTGCTCTATAGATGATGTCCCAACCCTTACCCAAGATTTTTTTATCATTTTTTCGATTAATCACGAGAATGTTTCAAAATAATGATTCTCATCCCTGACATATCCTTTCTTGCGCATCACCTTGATAACTGATTAGTGAAACAATATCCCCAGAAAGCACTTTACTCAAGGGTTTTAGGGACAATTAACCCTGCACACTAAAAATTCCAAATCAACTTCAAAGGATTAAATGGGAAAATCTAATAATCTATGTTGTTTGGAATTCAAATTTCTCGATTTCTCAATTTACGGAAAAATTGAAAACTCTCAACATTCCTGATCTAAAAAGGTGCAAGTTGTTTAGCTTTGATGTTAGTAATTTATTCACGTCCATTCCTGTGAAGAAGACAATTGATCACATTGTCTCATTTCCCGATTGATTTTTTTGTCTCGTGTCGATTGATTTTGGTCATTGCCCTGTCTCGCAATCTGCATTGAAAAGTTTGCTAGAAAAAGCATGCACTAACATACTGTTTTCTTTTGATGGAAAACTTTTCTATCAGTATGATGGTATGCCGATGGGCTCAAAGTTAGCGCCAACAATGGCGGCTTTTACTATGAACATCATTGAAAGTCGTTTTTCTGAGCTGAGTAATCACCAACCGCTTTTTTACGCGTGTTATGTTGACGACTGTTTTGCAGTTTTCAAAACAGAAGATGGTAAACAATTTTTCGATTTTCTTAATTGTCTTGATGACAATATTAAATTCACGATGGAGGTTGACTCAAATGGTCGCCTGACGTTTTGGCACTTTTGATATTGCTCACCGCATAAAAGAAACTAACACAGGTATCTATATACTTGTTTCTTCTTGCACTCCTTCGTCTTATAAAGTTTCGGCTATGAGATCTTTGTTTTCTCGAGGTTTCAAAATTTGCTCGAGTAAAGATGATTTTGAAAAGCTTCTGAGCAAATAAAATCTATGTTTTTGAAGAACGGCTACGATGAGAATTTTATTAATAGAATTCAACGTGCTACTTTAAATAAATGCTAGCAATCACAATCTGATACTTGTGAGAGTGATGTGCAGGTCTATTGGTCGATTCCTTTCATTGACAATGGTTATAGTTATCTGAAAAGGCGTATGGCCGAGATTAACGATAAATTCAAGAAAAACAAAATATGCCCTGTGTTCAATTCCAATAAGGTTTTGAATCATTTCAACAATAAGGACATTGTTGCGATTGGCCTGAAATCTACTATTACGTATTTATGTACGTGTGATCGCTGCACAATGCGATACATTGGCGCAAAGAAGAGTCATTTAGCCACTCGTATCAATGAGCATCTAAAAGCCTACCCTGAGGCCACTGAGATTTCTATGCATGAACATCACCAAAAACCAGAAAATTTCTCGGTTGTGGTTGTGTCCAAGCATCCTTTTGTCTTAGAATCTATTATGATTAAAAACAATACTGACCTATTATCGAATGAAAGGAATGGTTCCATACCTCTGAATCTAAATCTATGAATCGACATATTTCGATGTACATTGACCTTCGGTTCGTTTTTGTGAGATATCTGTTCACATGCTTTGACGTTGTTTTAAGAACTCTTTTATAAACTGATTTCTGTGTGTGTTTCTGACTTCTTTTTACCGCTGATGATGGAATCCATGAGATTCTGAAACATGTTCGGTTGTTTCAAAACACGAAGTTGTCTTCATTTGAAAATATGCTGAAATTGGGCACTTTATGTTTGAATATATATATTATAATATATATATTCTTATTTTGTAAAATAAGAATCAACCAGATTTCCGTTTATGCCTATGCCGATATATTTCGCAGCTTGGCTGCTTGTCAAGGCATGCATCTATGCAAGGTGTTATATATATATATAATTGCCGATATCACGCCATGTTTCTGCCAGTAGTTTGGCTTTTCAAGGCGGTAATTGATTCAAATTTATTGCTACAAGTATTATATTACAGAAATTTAATTTCATACATGAAATATCTTGATTTCTGGGAGAAATCATAGTCTTTCATACGGCATTGAAGCGTGGTTCATAGATCTTAATGAACATGGCCTCTTTATGTCCACGATCTATTCTTGTAGACCCCAAAGGCATTTTATAGAATGGTGAGATAGAAAATTTGACTTCCATGTTAGCTGCACGGTAATCGCAATATGGAAATACAGTTGTGGGGACTTTGATGTGATCAAACAACTAAGTAATTTACATGATTTTATTCAATTTACAATATCACGAAGTAATCAATGATTGAATTTTTTAGATGTTTTTTTGTACAAAAGTATTTCAAAGGGGTCATTAGAAACGGACATATATGATAAACCTACGAACAGCTTCAATTATGTCCCTTTACCTATAGCCGTCCTACACATTCTAAGAAATATCCCTTTTGTGTTAGCGCGTAGAATAGAACGAATAGTGTCAGATGGAAATAATAAACTGATACGATTCCAAGAATTAGAGAACGATTAATCAAACTAAGCTATCCTATGGAACTAATAAGAAATTCGATTAAACCAGCTCAAGAAAATACGTGTGCAATGAATAGAAGTTCCAAGACTAATAATGATGATGAAATAATTCCTCTCGTTCATACATACAACCCCAATAATCCAAACACATTTCATAACATAATTCATCCATTGGCTAATACTTTAAAATCTTTTGAAAGTTTTGCCAATTGCCAATTCAAATCTTGTAAGAGACAATCAAAGTCTTTGCTGTAGTCGTACTAATTAGTAATAAGCGAATTCAAATAAAAGGTGTAACAAAATGCAACCAAAATCGTTGCAATGTTGCAATAACAACAAACCTAACTTGCAGTTCTTCCAACCTCATCCATAAATTAAATAGTTTAGGTTGTAGTGATTATCATATCGGCCAGTCAGGTAATGCCCTTCGCCATAGAGATAGCTATATCAGGAAGGTATATACTCTTACCTACCTGTCAGCAAGCATATAAGAAACTGCAGCCAACATGGAAATCTAATTTTCTATCACACCATTCTATAAAATGCCTTAAGGGTACACAACAAATGATCGTGAACATAAAGAGACCATGTTCACTAAGATCTATGAACCACCCTTCAATGCCATATGAAAGACTATGATTTCTCCCAAAAATCAAGATATTTCATTTATGAAATCGAATTTCTATAATATAATTTATGTAGCAATAAATTTGAATCAATTACCGCCTTGAGAAGACAGACTACAGGCAGAAACATGTCGGCGTGAGATAGGTGGTTTTTCATTTTTGAAATTCACTTACATTTACTTTGATTTTTTCATGGAATATATATATATATATATCCCAGAATACCAAGAAAGTTTTGGAGGAAACCTTTGCAAAATATCTTAACAGAAGAACAAGATTTGCGAAAATCACTATCTATTGCGGAATGCAGTCATGAAATAAACCGATTACGCACAATTGCTAAAATAAAAACTGACTTTTTTAACAAGATTGATAATGAAGTGGAACAGTGCTTAATTAGTTTCTTCGACCACGAAACAGCAATGCTAAAATTTCAATCTTGGCAAAGTAATGTGGAAAGAGAGGAACAAATGAGCCACACAATTTGGGAGGAAAAAGGAAAATTCTTTTCATCCAACAGGCATTTGATACCAATCAACTCCAAGTTTCAATATGATAGACAAATGGGTGAGATTCAAAAAAACCGAATAAATCAAGGACAAACTATAGATTTAGCAGAAAACAAAATAACCAGTACTCCGACAGATTTAATTACTACCAGAGACCTCAGTATACAGGTAGATGGAATAACAACTTTAGAAACAACCAATATAATTTGCGACCACAATTTAATGGTCGGCCGAACTACAATTCTAGAAACAACATATTTACCGGAGAAGTAATATTGGCAATCAACGATCTAATTTTAGCAGTCGATATGCAAAGCCGAATAATAATCGAAGATTCCAACAGTATAGAAATACTAATTGGAGTAACCCAATGGAAATGGCATTTGAAAACCAACATACGAGTAATTTAACGAATCATATACCAAATGACAATGAGAATTTTTTTTTAGATTAAATGACATAAAAATCATAAATTTCTCAAAAACAGATATAACTGATACTACCTAGCAATTATTAATGAAAGGATCAAAGTTCACACCAATACCAAAGACTGATGTAAATGAAATACTCTATGACTCAAACAACTTCTGTAGAAAATTACGTTTGATTGACTACTTTCGCGATGAAAAATTGAATGAAAACACAAATGAATTGACCAATTCAATAGCACGCAATGCATCACAGTTTCAGCCACCAAAAGGATTGAATACCTTTTTAGATGAAAGCATCGAACTGATTACAAATAAGGTTGCTGAATTCTCAAACCAAACAGACAAAATAAAGAAAAGGAATAACATTACTAAAGAAAAAGTGGAACTAGAAAACTTGCGGAAACCGGACAACTTACTAATAACCAGTGCAGACCAAGGTGGTGCCATTGTCAAACTGGAATATTCTGATTATCTACTTTTCAATGAATGAAGAGCATTTGTCGGACACGAGGAACCTACTCAAAAGTTGAAAAATATGAACCTCAAAGCACACTTAATTTGATAAGAACATTTTGTAACCGATTTAGAAGCATATTATCGAAAGATGAATATGAATACTTGTGGAAATTCCATGCAAAATTACCCTATTTACATGGTTTACCGAAAGTGCATAAAGTATCGAGTAATTTTATTGCCAAAACTATCGACAAATTTGGATTTCTGGAAACAGCTGTACCTGAAAATCTAAAATTCCGGCGTACAATATCGAGTGTTAATGCACCAACAAGTCATTTAAGCTATCTTTTAGATGTAATCCTGAAACCCATAACTCGCAAACTGCAAAGTTACTGCAGGGATTCGTCGGATTTTATTTCGAAATTGCTGTCGCATATGTCTGATGCTAAATTTGTTTCATTTGACATTATTTCACTTTACACGAATATTGATCACAATTTAGGAAATGAGGCAATAGCATATTGGATAACTAAATATCGGCAACTGATAAGCGATGGATTTTCTAGTGATTTTGTATTGGAAGGTATGAGCATTGTTTTAAAGAATAACTTCTTCGACTTTGATTATATAATTTATTTACAAATATCTGGCACAGCAATGGGTACGAAGGTAGCCCCAACCTACGCGACACTGACAGTTGGATTTTTGGAGGAGAGAATGTTTACTTTGATGAAAAATATTTTACCTAGTAACGATTTTGAAATATTTCACAACAGTTGGTTGCGTTATTTAGACGACTGTTTTATAATCTAGAAAAATTCGTTTGGGATGTTGACAATTTTCTTTCCATTTTGAATGAATTAGTTTTTTAGACGTTTTGATAAGGAAGGTGACAAAATAGAAAGGGATATTTTCTACAAAAATACAGAAAGTCATATTCATGTTCCTTTCCATTCAGGGCACCCAAAGCATTTGATCAGAAATATTCCTTATGTAGTTGCCAGGCGCATTAATACTTTGTCTCAAAAAAATGATATGAAAGAAATTCGTTTTGCAGAGATGAAAAACAGATTGATAAAACTAGGTTACCCGGTTCATCTAATAGATGATTCAATCAGAAAATCAAAAACTGAACAAAACATTGGAAAACTAGCAAGTGACACTAACCAACCAATCTCATATGTTCAGACATATAACCAAAACAATCCAAAAGTTTTTCAACACATCGTAACCCCAGTATTTGCAACACTACAATTAACGGAGAAATTTAGGAATTCGAAATTAAGAGCCTCATACCGACAACCACCTTCCCTTCTTCAATTACTGCGGAAAAATAGAAGAGATTTATCATATCTGGGGCTTCAAAATGTAATGACAAAAGGTGCTATTGTCAGCATTTAATAACCGGGAGAGAACTAAACTATAAAATTGACAACGTTGACAAAACTTTTATTCTGAAATCAAATTTCAATTGCTCCTCCAAAAATATTGTATATGCTTTGCGATGTCGAGCATGCGAACAACTATATGTGGGTCAAACCGGTGACGCTTTGCGTTCGAGGATCCGAGTTCATCGAGAACAAATAAATTTATCCCGATACAAAAATGCTCTATGTCAGCAAGCATATCTATGAGTGTGCGAAGAATCTAGATCCTTTTTTTTAATGTTATTCCCTTCTTCAATTACCAGCTGAGTGCTATAGATTGTATCGAGAAAATAAAGAACAGATGTGTATTAAAATAATAAAACCGTCATTGAATATGGATATAGGCACATCGACTTGATATCTCATTTTTTTATCAGTGATGACTGTGCAAACATGGATATTTTTCTTTTCATTATCTTGTTATTTATTATCATGTTATCTAGTTCTATGATTACTGAACTACGATGTATTTTGATTTTGAAGACATCCATTTAGCCCTCGATAAGCCTGCAAGACAGGCAGAAACCGGTCGGGCTCTATCTGAACATTTGTTGGTTTTTCCTTTTACTTGCTACGTGTGATTTAATTTCATTTTATAGTTTTATCCATTTTCAATTACATCTATTATCTATTATATATATATATATATATTGAATATATAGCAAATGTCTGATGAACATTTGGATATATGATTCCATGAAGTAAATTGATGAAATTCACTTGACTATGGGTGGGCCTTTTCAGTTAATCAAATGACGCTAGTACTTGAGATGGTCACTGACAGCAGAATGATCAACCCACTAATTCATCACAATTACAAAGCAAAGCTCTTCAGTTTCATTCAACTTAGAATCCGAAGGATTCATCGTTCAAAGCGACAGGAAACCGTGACATCTGCGACTTGTTGAATAGATTCTTGTGAAACGGACGATAGACGCGATGTTTAACCAAATATACTCACTCCTAGTGACGACTTCGGTAAATCTTTACTCTTCCTTGGCCAAATGATGGCGGATATTTTAAGAAGAAGAGGGAAAATTCACGGCCAAAAGCTTGGCCGGTCACACAAGCAGTATTGCAATGCTGTTTGGAAGTAAGGAAATTGCGCTGTATAATTCAAATTATCTCGTTGATTCAGTTAAACAAAAAAATGTTTATCATGAAAAACAAGACCAGTCGGGCCTCAAATCACTGACTGACAATATGATCATGTTTGATGAATTTGATGTTGCACACTCCCAATACCATCATCGATGTCACACTGGTTTTATGCAGACATACCTACGGTTACACAGTTTTTCATGCATCTTTGTGACTTAACTAGAGAGATCGTAGCGGCTTCGCTGTGAACAATGCACCGCTGAAGACAACTAGCCCGCTTAATTTGACAGAAACACCACACAGAAAACATCCGCAGACATCTGCTAAAAATGATGATATCACGACTTGATGATTGAAGACGTAGCAGCCAAAATCCGATAATATCGCCATGGTCAACATGGTCGCCATGGCCATGCTTTTATTTTCAGTTAAGACCATAGAGTAGGGCGACTACTCATGTAGGGAACCTACACTATGGTTGAGACTAAAAAAGCCGAGGCCAATTTTGAATGTTAACTTCGACCATGATTTTGACGGATATTCACAGACTACATTTTCACCTGGGTCTGAAGATGCTCCATGGTCTTGACGGTTTTGACGGTTTTGACCCAAGTAATCAGATATCAGATCGTCTGTCTTAAAAATCATGAGTTTCCTCCGCCATGACCTCCGTTATTTGGCACAATTTTTCTACTTGCTGAATTCCCACTCATTAAACAACACCTAAAAACATAGAATGCAACATAGAGTATGATAGGCAACACATGATTATTTCAATTGCGATCCATGGAATCAACACATAATAAATGCATCCAAACGATGGAGGACGATCCGAGGCATAGAGTAATAATCAATTTCAGACTGTTTTCATGAGTAGATTCACTTGAAGGAATGTTTGAAACATGAATAAATCAGCTGATTGCATGGTGCTTGTCGTAAGTGAACGATGGTCAGTAATTGCTTACCGATTCTGGAAGGTCGCGTATTGGTAACGTGGCCCAGTAGATCCGCTACCGCAAGGCACCAATCCACGTTATTTGAGTTACGCCCAAAATTAGTTTATCCTGTAGGTGCAACCCAAAGACCATCGATTTACACAACCAAGTCGATAACTTCTAGTATTATTGTAACAGACCGAGCTATCAGACCCTTCACCCGATTGATTACTACAGGAAGAAACCTACCAGTTTCCGTATTACGATCCGGTTACTCCAAGTTCACCACGTCGACTCCTTTATGATGTGGACGAGCATCGGAACAACCACGCGAACGTCGCACGGAGATGCGCCTGGTTCAGGGTGGCAGATTTTGGGGTGGTTAAAGGTTTAACCAGGTCTTGACCTGTTTAAACAGTGTTTAAACAGGAGGTTAAACCTCCTGAAGCTCACCTAGTGTCTTCACTTTTCCGGTTGTACATTATGTAGAATGTAGTGGATATCTCCAGCATTTTGTTTTCACCAATAGCGATATAAATGGACGAATTATTCATTTTTAGAAGATGGTAGGAATGTGCTCGAAACTTGCGAATGCATACAGACTTTTCAGATTTAAGTGCATGTGTTATTCCTTTTGTATGTAGCACTAGGAATTGATGCTCCATAAATACGTGTACTTAGACTTCTCAGATATTTTTTCATAGCAGTACCAAACAATTTTGATGTGATTGATATGAAAATAAAGTTCCTATGTCGTGATAATGCTCTACGGTGTAGGGCGAAAAGTTGCGACAGATTACGCTGCTACGCGTGTGAATTAGGTCATACAATTAAATGAAATTGAGAAGTAAGCGTTGCGTTGCAAATGAAGATGTGAATCTATTAAATCTGGCTATAAGAAAGTACTATTCCAATGAGAAAACGAAAAAAGAAACTATTCAACGGAACGGAAGTCCACAGCAGAAACCCGCAGCAACTTTTCCATCGTTGCTGGCTCCATGCGGTTGCGCAGTGAAGTCTGCGTAAGCGCAGCATCTCTAAATCTTCTTTCCACCGCTGCATTCGATGTTGGGCAGGACGCGATCCTCAACATGGTATTGGCCACATTCCGCGCCTGCACCTTGCGAGTCGCCGGTGTGTCACGAACATACCGCCAGTATGCACGCGGATTCATATCTGCTAAGCGTTCGTTGAAGGTGGCCTTCGGCCAGATGAGCTCATCTGACTGCCCAGTGCTGCGGCCCTTCATCTCAAATTCTGCAACCGCCATGGGACAGTGAACGATCCATGAACTCATCCTGGCCTGGTCCTCCAGATGTTGCGGAAGTTCCGGCCAGTCTTGCTGATGCAGAGCCAGAATGCGCCTATGATCCAACAGTACATTACTAGGTGCTCATCCTTGACGTATTCAGCAAACCTGAAAATGGTAGTACAATATACCGTATGTATGGATTTAATGTAGGCCTATACTGGCTATATACTGGTTGACGGTTGTGCTATAGTGATCTACGTAAACTTTGTATATACTTCAAAAGTCCAAAACCGATCCGAAATTAAATTTGCTTCAAAAACTTGCAAATTCTACTGATTGTCTGGTTGCTAAAAGTAAGCTTAGGTGATTTATTCACCTATTTTCACTGTACGGCTGATTATGGTATAAGTATCATGTAGGGAACTGATTATGATTATTTTGCCTTCAAGAACAACTTGCGTTATGATGTCAAAAATATATAGGCCTACTGTCTATGAATTTGCTTAATGCATGACTTAAAATCATAAGCTGAATAGAGGACAGCCACTACATGAATATTTTGACGATATTCTGCTGCTTTATTTCAGTTTTTGTATCTCGAATTTTAACCGTGCATGCATATTGGCTTACATCGCCATCGGTGAACGTTCATTCGTTCATTGGTACATTAAGTACGGTATCGGTATAGCACGAAAACTTAAGTTCACAAATAAATAATATGTGTCTACGTATCGATTTTATAATTTGAAAATTAAAATGCATTGCGTACCTGGTTTTTATGTCCGTCATCAGTTCTGAGTCACCGGGAATGCTACTATGTTTGATCAGGCGCAACCAGGCTCTGACACCGTCACTCAACACTGCCTTGTCACTCTAAAAATTCACATAAATATTTATGTTGAGCCATTTGAAACTTGATGTACTTAAGTATCGGCTAATAATATCGAAATCATACTTGTAAGACGCTCATGGTTTTTTTCGATGTCCTCGAGTTGAGTGAGAATTTCCTTGGCTTGGTGCAGAAGTAGTCGGTTGTCTACCCAAGCTTTTACTTCATCGGCGTGACCTTCATCGCGAATTTTCGTGTAGAACTCGTGGTTGAAAACGAATATGGAATACATAGCTTTTTGGCTCAACCAACTGTTGGAAAAGAATGACTTTACATTACAATGTAATGCATTGTAATTTGTAATGCATTGGTATTATATGCAAGACGTAGCTCAAAATATTTGTTAATCATTTCAACTGCGCTGGCTAGACTAGTCATATGTCATATCGACAATAATGGTAGACTGGACAGTGACAGTCAAGAATCCGACAAACAGACGCTGTAAAACTGATTAATAATAAAATAATTAAGCCAATAATTGATAAGAAATTAGATAAACTTTACTCCAAGTTAACATTTATCAACTGGTCCATTATGTGAAATTCTGATACAGAAGGCATCTTTGCTGTATCAAGTTTCTTCAAGTATTATGATAGTCGCATAGCAAGTATAAACATAGGCCTATTTAGGAATAATGAATTTGATGTAATCTTATTCAAAAGTCTTAACCGAAGACATCCTCATTAAGTTAGACTCAGTAAATTTTTAAAGTTCTATTATTGTAAGTATAATGAACGTCTTCGATACTACTAGATTATTAATACCATCGATATCATTAACCAGATTCTGATAGATAAGATCCTGACACTGTTTGATTTTAAAACCTTAATAGTTGTCAAATAACATATAGTATAATACCAATCAATCATGTAATGGAAGAGGATATGCCATGATGAATGATTATATACTTTATCAAAATCAGAAGGCCCTTTCATGGTTAAGACTTATCAATCATAGGCTGCGTAGATCTAACTACGTCTTCAAGAAACATCATGCAAACAAACACGCAATATTATTCGATGTTTTCCTACTACTTTTAAGTGCGATAGTAAAGAATATTATCGTGTGTCATTAGGCAACTGAGGTTCTTTTCCTCCCATGTCAACAAGCTTCATGTGTGGAACGTGGTGGCTCTTGAAATACTTTTGTATTACAGATACTCCCTGTTTGAGCGACGATGGACTTGACTTCTTTTCAGAGATTGAGAAGATGAGCACCACATCCCAGCGCAATCAGTGATGGCCTCCATTCTTGGAGAATTTGTCGGACTCGCTTCATCTTATTCTCGTTGTCAGATATGAAGCAGCTCACCTCAAGCTTGTACTTTTCCTCAATCATAATGATAGTCTCCTTTACGTTATTGGCACAACACTCAGCTGTTTTAGCTCCCGACACCACTTTGAAATTTGCTACATATACCTTTTCTCCGGAAACCATTGTGACAAACTGATCTTTCAAATGAGTTTTCATTTCATCCTCTATCTCACTGTTGACCTCATCAAGGAGCCTGCCACCCAGTAGAGAGCGACTGAGAAATGCCTGTCCTGTCCCCCCTGACGAAAGTCCGGGACGTGTAGCTTCAAGTGCTTCAATGAATGCAGGACTTTCTGCTGACCGAAATGACCAGTGGTTCTGAAATAATGATAGACTTTTACTAATCGATTTACAGCGTACGTGCGTACTTTAAAGCAATTATCTAAAGATTTGAATGGAAATATTTATGAAAAAGGCATTCATTTGAAAACCTTAACGATTGTGAGTGATTACACAATTTAATAATTTCTAATTTTCTATAATTCATTTTCAGTCCTAGACCATCGAATGCGAGATCTCCAGCTAAAGGTAGTTAGTGAAACCATTCCAGTCTGTATAAAAGTTCTATACTAAAATCATGGAGACTAGATAATTAATTAGGCCTAGATTAGAACTAGATTCACTAATTAATGATGATTTAAAAATGCGTTTCTACATATGGACATATCAATCAAACAAGGCTTACTACAGGTACAGACGTGGAAAAAAGTTTATGATAATTTCACCAGAAAGCCGATTTTTCATGTAATCTTCTTATGGAAGCTTTTGAACTAGTTTATCATAGTTATACGTAATGAAGCATGTATGACATCATCTCTAGGTAGTCTCTGAGCATTTTTTAAAAAAATCGCTGATATCTGAAGTCGATTTCTGATTTTTTAGGTAGGCCTATGAAATGCACAAAAATATCGATTTTTGAACATTTTCCCTGATTCAATAAATCTGCAGTAAATCTTATGATATAGGATAAATGCAGCAATTATTGCTTAAATTCAGCAAATAAAAACACTTGCAATGCCACAAATGCTCATTTATTATTTCCAGGGATGAACGTCAGTACTTTGTGGGATAACCTTTGTTTTCCAGAACTCTTTGGATTCTCCTGGGCATGGATTCGACAAGTCTCTCACATTCTTCGCGGGAAATTGCGATCCATGACAGTTTGATGTTGCGAATGAGTTCGTGAATGTTGGAGTGCTTTTGAGCATTGACTTTCACTTTCATGCTTTGCCATAGATTCTCAATGGGGTTGAGGTCTGGGCTGTTACCGGGCCAGTCCAGAACCTCAATCCCCTTGTCCTCAAACCATTTCATTGTTCTCTTGGACGAATGGCACGGCGCGTTGTCCTGCTGAAAGACTCTTGTACTCGAAATGTTCATGAAGGGAATGAGCTTTTCGTCCAGCACATCGATGTACTTCTCAGAATTCAATCGAACGCCTTTCGGAAGAACTGTAAGGCCACCCCTTCCATGAAAGCTGAAGCAGCCCCAAATCATTACGGATGGGGGTGCTTCACCGTCTTGTCAGTGTACCTTTCATGAATTGAGTTTGAACCTGAAGGTCTTCTAACGTACTGATGCTGCTGATGGAATTGCAAGAATGTCGATTCATCACTAAATGTCACTTTCTTCCACTGGTCGATGGTCCAGTTGACATGCGCTTTGCACCATTCCAAGCGCTTGACTCGAGCCTTGGCGGAGATAAAGGGTTTACGACGAGGGTTTCGTGCTGGTAGCTTGAACTTCTTGCATAATCGATTTCTTATTGTCTTTGTGGTGATACTATCGAGGACAGGTGACATAAGCCGTTGAATTTCCGTAGACGTAACAAATGGATCCGTTTTTGCAATTCGATGAATGCGATTGTCAGTTCTATCTGACGTCTTTGGAGGTCTTCCGGAGCGAGACTTGACATTGTGAGTTCCAGTTTCTCTGTACCGTTTCAAAATATTTGACACTGTATTTTGTGATATTGAATACTCATATGCAATAGCAGCTTGTGTTTTGAACGTGTGCTTCCTAAGAGCAACGACAGCGGCTTTAACAGAAGGCGATACTTGCTTGCGCTTGCCCATCTTTGCGAAGAGACTCTGAGAGATTGACTACATTGTATGAACTTGACAATGAAGTTGACTCGATGATTTTGATTGGATATCGATTAGGGAACATCAAACCAGCACACTCGTGTCTATTCATAAAGCGTGAGAACAGCGATGCATCATTTCAGGTGAACGTCGAAATTCATCCACTTTTGTGCATAATAACCATAGTTTCTGAAGAATGTCTAAAACTGCTAAAATGCCAAAAAGGTATGTTTTTGTATGTTTTTGTATACTTTGTGGGCCTATATGTGTATTCTGTTAGGCCATGATGCGATTTGACTCGATTTAAGTCATTTCTGATAGCGAAAAGTCAGCAAACCTATAATTTTCTATGAATTCGGAATTTATCATAAACTTTTTTCCACGTCTGTACATCCACAAATACAATTATTCTACAATGTAGAGTTCTTGCTGTATTGTAGCTGCTTTTTTTTATCGAGGCAGGAAATCATCATTTACTGATCAAGGCTCAAGGAATTTACATCATTTTATGCGGCAGAAATTCAGCAGCGATAATGATAACGTAATGTCAGCCTGTCAAAAAATGAATTAATAGACTGAGATATCTAAACATTGACGTGTACTTGCATCGCTCACAAACACAATGTATCAGACTACACGGTCCCAAACAGCGTCAAGGATGTTTGCTTCAATGTGTGACTCAAAATGCAATTAGTAGTAGTAGTATTCTTTATTTATCCTCGAGGCAAATTCAAAAGCCTCTCTACTTAAAATACAATTAACTATATTAATTATTCGATTCAAATGAAGTCAAGATCAATCAAATTTAATTATAGGCGATCGGAATAATTTTCCTACGTGGAAGCCCATGTTCGGACCTACTATATGTTTTCCTACGCAAATGGCATTCGATCACTTTATTCAGTATCTTGTTTTCTGAAAAATGCATAATTTGTTCAGCAATTGAGAACATCGACATCGGAATGACTACATGTATTTACCCTGTATTTTTAATGTATTTCCATGTAGGCCTATTATACTAAGGACAATACTATTGTAGAGAAAATAGCGATTATGTATAGGTAATACAAACTGCTTTACGGTACTTACTCCGAGATATCATTTACAATATATTATACTCAAGAATTTACAAGAGAGCATTTACTACCAGTAGGCCTACTACATGTTCTACTTATCTGATAAAATGCTTTGGCCCATTTTATTTGAAGTTGGTGTCGTTCAAGCTTGGTAGTTCTTACGAAGTTGGACATGTTACTCGAAGAACTGCAGGGGATTGATGATTCAGTCGCTGCTCTCAATTGGGGTTCAGAATGTTCATCTTGCTTTTTAGATACAGAAAGAGAACACGAAGTAGGTTGTGAAACGGCGTAGGGGTTGAAATCGGTTGAGATGTCGATGAGGATTCCTGTTCGACGACCACTGCTGATTCCGATGGCGTGACAATAACACAATCAGCATCCGTAGAAGTAGTTGGTTCCGCGGTATCGGGAGATTCAGCAAGTGGCCTCTTCTTTTCACAGAAATCCATGCGACGCTTCAATCTATCACTGCGATTAGTTACCCACGTTTCACATGAAAGGCCTTTCAGCTTCCCATTATGAGGTAATCTACTGTAGTTGTTTCTGAAAGAGCCCCTAGGGCGTCCTCCACGGTTCATCGTTCGGTGATGCCTTCGAAGTTCGAACTAAAGTGCAACAGACCAGGAATTATGAGAGCACGATTACAATTAAGGATGCAATATAATTGGCTGGGCTGTGTCAAATCCTGCTGTCTGCTGTCGGCTCCTGATAGGACGATAGGAGCCCTATCTGGCCAATCAACGATCGACATTCAAGTTCCATATCTGCACTTGACTGACGTCAAATAAGGGATTGGCGTATCTGCGGTCGCTTTGCTCATGGGAAGAATTCTTCGACTATTTTTGGCGGAGCAAGAATGTGCCTCGCCCTGAACCGTGGCTTCGTCAAATGATGTAAAAATGAATACATTCACGTATAACTTTGATATATGCTTGAGAAAATCGATAGATATGATTCACACATCTAGATTATCAAGATGTGCTCTGCTCCCATGAAATCTTTTAGACCTGTTTAAACAGGTGTTTAAACAGGTGGTTTTTACCTAGGTTTCCACACCTGTTTAAACAGGTTTCCACACCTGTTTAAACAGGCCCCCTGTTTAAACCATCTGCCACCCTGGCCTGGTTAGTTATTATTCCTGCCCTACCAGTTACCAAGTATTATAGGTAGTACCCTAACTCGAATGAATCTCCAGATACGTTATAACGGTTGTGGGTAGCAGTTAAAAAGCTGTGAAACAAACGCGTTAATGAAAGATCGTTATTTAGGTTATTACTTACCGATACTGGGAAGGTCCTGCGTATTGGTAGCGTGGCCCAGAAGATATCGCTAGCGGATGGCACCAATCCCCGATATTTGAGTTACGCCCAAACTTAGCGAAGCCTATAGGTGTAACCCACAGTGTATCGATTTCCACCTCCAAGCCGATAAACTAGGAATATCCACCAATCCGAATGCAACTATCAATCCCAATGACTAGTTACACCCAAACTTAGAAAAGTCTAGGTGCAAACTAAGGAATATCAATTCACAACTAATTCAATAACTTATGGAAATGTCCGCCAGTCAGAATCTAACTATCAATTCCAATGAGTAGTTACACCCAAACTTAGAAAAATCTATAGGTGCAAACTAAGGAATATCAATTCACAACTAATTCAGTAACTTATAGAAATGTCCGCCAGTCAGAATCTAACTATCAATTCCAATGACTAGTTACACCCAAACTTAGAAAAGTCTATAGGTGGAAACTATCAATCAAGTTCGACGGAATTTATTTTATGATCTTTATATTATGTGGTATGTTTATTATTTTATTATATTTTATCCATTCGTGAGGGGAGCATAATCAACTATAACTTATCCTTATAGGAATCATGTCCATAACTCACCGATAGAATTCGATTGTACAAACACACAACTTTACGTCTCTCAACAAGTGAAACTAATAAACGGAGCTTAACCCTAAATCCAAAATTCAAATTCCATTTCAAATCTTAATTTACAATATTCTTATTGGTCCACAACTACAGGTGTGGACACTTCCTATTGGTTAAAAATTTACATAAATCATTTCGAAAACTAATCTAAATAATTTAATATCCAATCGTTATATTCCTATACGGAATCAACTTAAAACACATGCTGAGTTCAAACAAAATTAAACTACATGTAACTAATAACTAATTTAAAATGGACCGTTATACTCCCCCCCCACGAAGAAGAATCGACCCGATTCTCATCACAAATACTATTCTATGTTTGCGGTTTTTATCGTCCGAAGAATCCACGATTTTGAGGATATTTTATTTTCTAGGTTATTACATAACATTCAAGGACAATTCCAAGATATTACATTGCATTCAAGGACAATTCCAAGATATTACATAGCATTCAAAGACGTTCCAGGATAATAAAGGACATTCCCAGACTGCGGATACCTAAAGTCCGTAAAAAATCATAATGGGAACTAGCGGGAATACTCATCGGAAATTTTGTTCAACTATATCACGCAGAGTATTCTCCGCTATGTTCCGGCGCAAGAAGATCCTCGAAATGACAGAATCAGTTCTGGTCGGATACCGTGCTAAATGTGGTGCATCGGTTTCTACAAGCAACCGTTCTATTGGTATCGCTCGCAGAGTCTGATTCTTCGGATCATTTCGCCTATTGGGATCACTGTCCACTAGGATCGGAGCGACTGAAAAGTACATTCGCGGGAAGTAGTCGGCGAACGATCGTACTATATGCCGGCCAACGAACGTGCAATGTAAAATCATTTTTACATTGCTGTTCACCGTATATAGGAGAACCTCGGCCAATCGTTGATGTGCCTCGTCTTCTCCCCACTCCCTCTCTCTGCAATGCAGGATCAGGGGTAGATGGAGTTCCTCGGCCAATCGTGCTTGGTCAGCTAAGGCGTGGCACTGGATATCGAGTGAGATGTTCCACTTCATATCCAGGCCAGTCTCACCGATCGAGCGGACATTTCCCCGTTCCCGGATATGTCTTCTCAGTCTGGCTTCCAAGGTTGGTGACCAATCCTGAGCATGGCGAGAATGAAGGCCCAAGGACAGGAGAATGTAGACTTCAGAAAAATCTTCCTGAATGTCACTTTCCCCCCACAAGGAAACCTTATCCCTGATGTCTACCATGGCATCTCGTGTGCCATCTCATTCAGGGTACCATTATGTCCGGCCCTCCGACAACTATCAAGTAGGTGGATATGCGAATCACACCTCCAAATTGCACGCAGACTATGGTCGATCTGATTCGCGATCGCCGGTTGCACGGTCTCTTGACCCTCTGGTGAGATCCGCTCTGCATC
Source organism: Prostheceraeus crozeri (assembly GCA_907163375.1). Classification (NCBI taxonomy): domain Eukaryota; kingdom Metazoa; phylum Platyhelminthes; order Polycladida; family Euryleptidae; genus Prostheceraeus; species Prostheceraeus crozeri. The sequence goes on along the minus strand of CAJQUW010000558.1, from coordinate 31,117 downwards.
TCCTTCGGGGTCTTGTCTTTCAGGGAAAGCTTCCGCCCCGGCAACAGATCCAGAAGATTCCCCACGGTCAGACCGCCCATCCGCTGGTGACGCTTCTGCCCCCTGGCCGACAGACTCCATGAGATCAGGATCAATCACCCCCCTCCCTGGCCTCTTCCTCACTGACGCTGACTACGTTCACCGAACCGATAACCTCCTTCTCACTTTCCTTCTTCAACTTATCCTGGCGCGCTCTCATTTTTTGATTTCTGACCTGCTTTGGTTCTAGATTTTCCTTCTTTAGGTCTCGGTGTGTACTATATAGTTTTACAGCTTGCCTAGCGGGAATTGACCAGTGATTAGCGATACTCTCAATCTTACTCTCCATATTCTCCATCCGATGTTCATTGGCTCTTAAAGTGGCCTCTATAGTCGCTTGGTTAATAAGGCGATCTTTCTCTCTCCTACTAATTTCTGGTTTTTGTGGCATGTCATTACTTACGAGCAAGTATTCCACCAAGGCATCTTTGCGATTCATATTCTGAAAAGAAAGAACATTTATTTCTACTTCCACTCCGATTTCGGGTATATCATCATTACGTAATACGTATCTGGTGTCGTAAAACTTATCATCCTCACTTGTAGATAATATATCATTTCCGTCTTGATTGATCATTTCTGTCTCATATCTATTTCTTCTCCTAATTCGTCATTGTACACACTAGCTTCTTGTTGAAATTCTGACCAGGGTTTTGGTCTCTACATGTACTACTAATACTTCCATGTTTAATTTCACGTATTAGATAGGTATCATCTGAATATTTCTTCTCTACTTTCCATGGTCCCATCCAAGGTCTTATAAATTTCCTAACCTTTTCCTTCATGTTAGCCGTTCTCAGAAACATTACCTTATCTCCTACCTCATATCGTTGGTCACTTGTCGCTTTTACATCATAATTATGTTTTTGAGCTTGTTGCTGTTTAGTGGCATTATTAGCTGTTGCGTCCCAAATATTCATCACTGTCTCTTGCAAATCATAAACATGTTCTGAGGTCTCCTTTTCCGATACTGTCTGATGGTCAAGTTCGAAATCAACTGGTAATCTCATTTCTCTACCATAGATTGCTGCGGAAGGGGAAAATCCTGTTGTACAATGTGTACTAGTTCTGTATGCCCGCAGACAATATGATAATGTTAAGTCCCAGTTTTCTCTATCAGATTCTTCATGTGACATCATCATTTGTTTCACAGTTCTGTTGAATCTCTCTACTCCACCATTCCCCTGAGGATGGAACGATGTCGTTCCCAAAGGGTTACACAGTTCGCTAAATAATTTTGATTCGAATTCTTTTCAGATACTCCATGACGACAAATCCATTCTCGTAAAAGTGCTTGGGCTACAGTTATACTAGTTTTATCTGGTATTGCAATAGCTTCTGCCCATTTAGTAAAAAGGTCAACCATCGTCAATATATATTTATTACCTCGCTTAGTTTTGCGTAGAGGTCCCACTAAATCAATCGATACACTCCATAGGTTTTCCGACCACGATAGGTGTCATTGGAGTTCTGATTTTTGGTATTGGTCCTTTGAAAGTAACGCATATCTCACAATCATTTAGAAATGTTGAGACATCGTCGCGTATATTTGGCCACCAAAATCTTGTTCGTAGTTTGTGATATGTTTTGTCTCGACCCAAATGTGAGGATCCCAAATCACTGACATTTTTGTATCATTTTCAGCCTTTCTTCTTTTGGAACTATTATTTTCTTGTCTTTGCCATCTTTTTTATATAGAATATCATCTTCCACAATTAGCATTTCCCATAATTTCATTATTTGTTTGATTTCTTGGGTACAATTTTCTAATCGTTTAGAAGATGGTTTGTCGTTCGAATTTCGGTTCTTAACCCATGAAATTATTTGTGCGAGATCTGTATCTTCCTTAGTTTTTGCTTTCATTTCTTCTATTCTGGAACCTGCTATCCATAAGTTATAAATCATTATGTCATCTTCATCCAATCTTTTAGAATTGTTCTCCATCTCGTTGGCTATTACAGTCGGAATCCTTGAGAGTGCGTCAGCATTTCTATGTGAAGTGCCTGCTCTGTAGATAAAATTGAGAAAATTGAATTCTTCCATCACTTGTAGCTACCTCGCCAAAATTCCTCTTGGTAACTATTGGTACACTGCCTGTACATGAACAATACGAGTATAGAGAAAATTCATTTCCCTCATTCTTCTTATACATACATTGTTATCCGCAATCGCATTACAAGACAAAATCTGCTCGTCGTTTTTTTAGAGCGAAGCGGTCAATCACAGAATCAATGTCAATTTTGAATTCGCGATGGGTATAAATTTGGGTCAAACCGTTCAAACGTTCATCCGTGGTTGTCGATCTCATGTATGACTTCAACTGCTTTAGCGTAGAAAAACTGCGCTCAGGCGTAACTGCAGTCGCTGGAATACAGCAAAATATTTTTAGGTATTTATGTATGGCCGGACAAAAGTCTGCATCACAGTGCTCTAGGTCTGTGGCGGGATTGGCGGGAATATGCAGCCCTTGCTGCTTGGCGTCGGCCCATTTGTGAGTCCAGCGGTTGTACTCGGCCTTGACATCGCGGATCTCCACATCAACGATCGATCGGTAAAATTCGATCATAGGAATTATCTGTAAAATAGATACAGGTGCATGAATATCAGTGATGAATATTTATCTGAAGCTTTCATAATTCACATTCAGACTTAGAAGAAATCGATTATGTTGAAAATTAGGAGCAGGAGGTTATTCAGATTAGATGACTGTAAAAAAAAGCCGGTCACTCCTTTATATTTTTCATTATTTATGTACAAAGGTATAAGATAAATAATAGTAATAATAATAATTAGGGATGTACCGATATATCGACAGATTATCGGCAATGCCGATTATCGGCAGCTTTTGTGACATATCGGTTATGGGCCGATGTCTAAAAAAATTGCCGATATTTTTATTTCTGAAAATAACAATTTTTACGATTTTTTTTAAATTTTAATTTATTCAGTATTTACATAATTGCATGCAGCGATTATCTAAACTATTAAATGAAAGTTTAAAATAAAATTAATTCAATGGTTATTATAGGTCTACCGTACATATATTCAGGTACAAGATGGAATCCAAAATACATTAGACAATCATTTTGACTGAATGCTGGCTTAATATGATGCGCTATTCCTATTACAGTGCATCTTCGATTATCCGGACGTAATTTCAGAATCCGTCCGATTCTCCGTGATTCCATCAAAACATGTATATGTACATACATGGAATCGAATGTTCATTTTAGCATTGCTCTCCTCTTTAGGTAACACATACACAAAGTACTCTTCCTTTACCAGTAATTAATTTTTGCTCAATGTGCGGTTCTCGCCTGAGTCAAAAATAATAGGCAAGCAGCTAAATGATTGGAGCATTCTTAAGTAGGCTATGCATGCTAATCAAAGCTGGGATACACCTCTGATAAATAACTTTCAATTCATGGTCTCAGTTCACGGTCATTGTTTGTGTACGTGCATTTGTGCTTTAATAGGAACGACAGTGAATATATAGCAAACATGTACAATTGATGCTCATAATTTCATTAACCCTTAAGTCCTCGGGCTCTGAAATATACGTAGATTCTCATACGATGATGAAAGTCATTCCAGTAGCCATTTATAATAGAATATAATGCTTACTAATTTAAATTATTAGTTAAAGTAGTCCTAATGAGTACTGATGGCGTTCTCCAATCCGCAAGTGTACAAAGGCAATGCTAATTTGCCCGAGGTGGTGATTTTCACCACCCGTCAAAAAAGTGAAAAAGATGTTATACTACATTCATATACTTTCTATTGAAGCAATTATGCAGTTTTTTACATTCTGAACATATATTAATAGTGTCAATGAAATTATTGCGATTGGCAGGTCACACAAACAACTACTGTGCTGGTATGACTTGCGCAGCCATTGGATTCACAAACCGGACAGATTTCCTGCAGATTTCGCACCGCCCGCTAACACTTGCTGGGGGTGCTGTGAGTCCATGGTCACGCCCTACTCCAAGGAATTGCCTCATCAATTCCACATCGATAGGTTTCCTACCTGTAGTTTGCGACAGACGATGAGACACATGCTCTTTGCAAAAGAGTTTGGCTAGATCCAACAGCAGGCATCGCCGGCCTCGCCTGTTGCCTTGGGTGCTTTCAGGGTTGCAGATGGTGTAGATAGTGCAAGTGTTTATTGCCGTTATATCCAAAATGTTCTGAAAATGAACCATCGGCCAGCGCTGAGTGCGATTTCGGACTGTGTATTTTTTGCACATCTGATCGATTGAGTCGACCCCCGCTTTGGTTCTGTTGTATTCCAGGATCATATCTGGCTTGTGCGGGTCATCATTGCTTATCGCCCTGTCATGGTGTTCAGTGGAGATCATAAACACCTTCTTTTCTTTGGCTTGATAGCAGTACTGGGTATACGACTTCGCATCATTTCCACCGAAAGCAAACTCAGTAGCATTTGTTGCTCGATTTTGATGCAGCATGGCTGGAATTTCTCGACGATTTGCCATCATAGTACCAAGGTAAGTGAGCTGATGATCATTCAGCAGTTTCGATGCAATTTCAAGGCTGCTGAAGTACCTGTCTCCTGTTATGTTGCACCCAGAACCCGAAAAGGGGGTAACCAAGTCAAGTACGGGATTGGTGGTTCTGTTTGCCTCCTTTTGCCTGGCTGCTGCAACAGGGTCACTTGGTGCCTTTGCGTACGGATTTCCCTTGTAGATGTACCGGTATTCAGCATCTGCTGACCAGCGAATTAGCTCACCAAACTTGCCTGGCTTTTGAGGGTTGTATACACGATTAGGAGATCGCATCGTGATGCTACAAGTTGCTCATCCACTGTAATGAATCCACTCGGCGAAAAGTATCTACTTAGTTTGCTGTTCCAAGTATCCCAGAACTCGCGTATAGGGGCAAAACGATCCAATTGTTTTCTTTCCTCTCTTGTTGAGCTATCGTCAAACCTCATTACACGTGTCCATAGGTCGAAAGTATTTCGACTCATCACTGCGATAGAACGTCGACGAAGTTTCAGTAAATAGGTCACGAGCTGGCAGGCTTTGATCATGACTTGCTCCACGAAAATACATAACTCCAATTGCTGCTTTCAGACTGGAGAGGGTGAGTTCTGCAGTTTCGATTCCTAGCTGAACTGCCTTCATGCGAGAATACTCAACAATTTTCCCAGATTTCGATCAAAGAGTCCTTTCGTACCTCAGGTCGTGGACCGCACTGCTCATGAATAACATTCTCTTGTCTTCTTCGACCTTGACGAGGTGGGACAGGGCTCCATTCCATGCCATTCTTATCTAACCATTCATTGTCTTACCTTGCTGCATGTCCATGAGATTGTCCTCGACCAAGTCCACGACCGTGTCCGTACATGTTATCTGTGACTCTCTCGTTGCTGTTCGTGTACATCGTCAATATTTTCTGCCTCACTCTCTTGTTGATCTTGGTCGGATTCGCTATCCTCATTTTCAGATGACATTTCAGTGATAGCTGTAACTGTCTGAGCAAGCGCGAGACGTTGCGGACGATTCATTGCTGACATGTATCGATGAATGAATTACATTCTCAACCTTTCCTTGATAACAATTGTCAATAGCGCCTGCTGACTAATCGAGGTTGACTGCCAATAAAATTTGCGCAGACCGACTACACTGAAAATTCATCACACCGATGACGCCTGTATCGTGTCAAATACCAAAAGGAACAAAGTCAGTGAATTTCGTATCAAAGCGGTGCGAATTGACAAAATGATAAAAAAAATATGTGAAGAGGTCGCCACCCCGAGGACTTAAGGGTTAAACAGTCGAAGAATCGAAATCAAATATATCAAGTATTACATTCTAGGTAGATAAGCAGGATGGATATATACATACAGATTATATGGATATATGCAGATCATATTCTACGGGGATTTTGGTATATAATCAAATGTCTTTGACCTAAGCCCACAAGCTTTTACTAACATGGGATTTAAAAATTCGCTTATCCGGATCTTTGACTGACCTATTGGGTTTTGACCATCCGGATAATCGAAGATGCACTGTAGTTGGATAGTAAAATTAAATGTAGTTACAATTACTTTTTACACCATAATTTACCAAGAATTGAACTTGATTATTAATATGAAACCTTTGTCTAATTGTTTGCTTTGTCTTCTTTAGATCATCCAGTATCCTCAGCTAAATTTTCACATTCTTATCCAAAACTATTTTCTTTTCAAGACATAAATTTCTACAGAAACGTCAAGCAATATTGTATGTTATTGTCAGGTAAACTACACGTTTACAATAAAGCAACGCTTGCGGTACTTCTGGAGCTTCATTTTGCAGTGAACACGTGAAAAAAAAATATTAAAAAAAAAAAGCATAAAATATTTACACTTCTGGTCATATATTGTGAAGTATACAGGGTGTTTCACTTACTTGGGCCACTCTTTGGATGAATATATCTAAGCTTTCCCCTTTTCTTTTGAGACATCATGAAAAACATGACAAAAGTGAGTCATTAATGTAATTCAACAATAAAATCAGCAATATTACAAGAGATTTTCGATGTGGCGGCCATTATTTGAGCAACACAGTCGGCACCGCTTCCGAAAAGAATCATAGCACTTTCGCACTTCACGAATGTCTATTGTCTAAGAAATCGGATATCCTTGACTCCAGTTCTTCCAACGACGTTGGTCTTGGTGCACCGTAGACACTGTTTCGAACACAACCCCACAGCCAGAAATCATTTATCGTGAGATCAGGGCTTCGGGGAGGCCATTCAAGGAAGGAGCTACCCCGACCGATCCATCGATTGCGGAGTTTGGTATCCAAAACGGCCCGCGCACGCAATGAGAAATGCGCAGGAGCACCATCTTGTTGAAATATCAGCGATCTCCTTGGCTGGATGAAGAGAACAACACATTCTTCCAGTAAAGAGGCGTGGTTTTCAGAATTAAGTGTCGTGGATCACACGATAGGTCAGTCCGTGTTGATGCGAGATCACCCAGAAAGTGATTGCTACTGACTTCATGGGCTTTTCCGTCGTCAATCGCGGATTTTCGGAGGCATAATAAAAAGAGTTGTGCAAGTTCACCTGGCCGTTAAGGTGGAAGCTGGCCTCGTCGCTGAAAACGATGTTGTTGCTCCAACTCGGACGCTCTTCTTCGCGCTGAATAATTTGAGAGCAGAAAAAATGTCTCTTTGGATAGTCCGTGTCTTTCAGCTGCTGAACTGGAGTGAACTTCCATGGTCGAAGACCTTCGCTTTTGAGAATGCGGTTGACCGATGGCAAGGAAACGCCAACCTCGCAAGACACCTGCCGTTGAGAGCTGCAGGGTTCATCATGGAATGAATTTATCACGGATTGACGCTGTTCATCCGACACACGGCGATGAATTTGATCGGCCCCATTCTTCCTTGGATGAACGGATGGGGTCTCTAAAAACCGTTGACGCCATTTGCGTAATGTCCTGACGTGGGATCCTTCCTTGTTGAATTTTGTGGTGAATTGCCTTAGTGCTTCTTCACAATTATCAAAAGTTATTGCAAACGAGACAACGGTCGCGATCTCTTCATTTGTGAAGTCTTCCATCTCGAGTGTTGAAAGTGATGCTGTGCCGTGCTTTTGTCTTTATGATGAGAGTAGAATCTAACTGAATTTAAAAATTTCATTGTGTTCGTGAAAATCATAGATGTCTAACTCCCTCATAATTTCATTCATGACAGCAACTAATCAAATCAATAATTGCCTTTCAATAGACATGCAGAAACATGATTCAATATTCATTCGAAGAGCGGCTCAAGTAAGTGAAACACCCTGTATAGTCAAAAGGGCGGATATTGGATATGTTATGTTAAGGGACATTGTACACGTTATTGTACATGGAATATGTTACATGAACATCGGCAGTGCCGATATATCGGCCGATATTTGATTTCTTGTCGATATATTATCGGTTATCGGCAAAATTTCGCATATCGGCACATCCCTCTCACACTCCCTAATAATAATAATAATAATAATATATATATATATATATATATATATAATAAGATATGTAAAGGTATATAATTGATAGTCTACAGTTTCAACATGATTATGAGCATGCAAGAAAAAAGTGATTCAGTATGTTTCTACTTTAGAAAATTTGGACAGGGGACGGTAGGGGCCGAGCCTGGAAAATTGATAGGCTACAGTTTCAATATAATTATGAGCATGCAAGAAAAAGTGATGAAGTACGTATATTTCTATTTTAGAAATCTATGATGTGATCTGATGTGGTGTGTTTATCTTTATGAAAAAGCTGCTGGCTTCCCATGCTAAGAATGATTTCAACTTACTTTACTTTCGAAGTTGCTAATGGTCAGTTCTTGAAAATTGCGAAGTTGTAGATTTGAATCAAATGAAAAGATGTGATTTAAACAGAAATTTCACAGAACGAACGTTTGATGTCAAAGGCGAGAATAAATGAAATGAACTGATTGACATCGAGATCAGCATTGATAAATTGACGGATGACTAAGATACCATCGGCTACGCATACATTAACTATCAAGAACTCATTTTACATGTATGTCAAAAGTTTAACTTTCTCAATTTCCTATTCTTCAAGAGATTCTTGAAAGAAAGATGAAAAACATAATGTTTATATAACGAATTATGCTTGTGAAAAACTTTGCACTTATCTCCATGAAACAGCAGACCTGTCCTGCTTCAGCAATCAATCATGAAGCTTGTCTCAACCTGTTAGTTGGCTCAAGGAATATAGGAGATCAGTGTTTATATCATTACGCCGCTTTTTGGTCAATATCCCGGCGGGCGTAACAATTATGGTCACTCCTGAAATGTCTATTGATAAGACTTCATCTGATTAACAGATAAACATCTACATTCATTGCTGCAGGTGTGGACGTTGTTAAAGGATTCCTCAATTGAGGAAACGTGCATAATACGGATCGGATGCGCCTCCCACACGAGAAATGAGAGGCGCACGCCTTAGAATGACTTAAATTAGTTCCTAGTTATAACTGACACTGACAAGAAATTGGATAAGCGCGGAACATCTAACTGAAAATGCGAAAAATTCGTAAAATTAAATTTCAGGGCCACATTATAATGAAAGAGTTTACTTATCGATGTCGCCTTCCCGGGGGGGGGGGCACGCCCGGTAGCCCCCCTGGCGACGCCACTGCTTTTACCCAGTAACCACCCAAAACCCTGTAAATCGGAAGCCGTCAACACCTTACAATTATATACAATACATACATGTCCGTGAAATCCTAAACCACCAGAAAACCACCGTGTCCTCCACCAGAAAATTGCGCCAATGCTCCCAGATTTGTGAGCAATACCTATACACAATTTAGTCCTTCACACCAATAATAAAGATACCAACACCTATAATTAAAATATTCACGTTATCTACTAATTATAAATTTACTACATATAAACAAATGAACAACCCTGTTACATTACTCCCCCCTTACAAGTGGAATCGTCCTCGATTCTACGGTCGGAGTACCCGATTGAAGTTGACCTCTAAAATGTTGCGGAGATGCTCTTTGTCGATGTCTCTACGCATGGCGATCTTAGTGATAACGGATCGGTGGCCGTAGGAACTTTTGCCAGATGTGGGGCATCGGTCTCCACCAACATCCTTTCCAGCGGAATGGCCAGAACGGTTTGGCTCTTGGCGCAGTCTCGTTGACCCATTCCGTTTACGAGAATCGGAGCAAAGCGAAAATATAAATTTCGGATAAGATCCGCCAGTGAGCGCACTATTTGGCGGTCAACGTATGTACAATGGAGGACGATGGTCTGAGCGGCGCTGACATTCCGCAGCAGCTCCTCTGCCAAGATGTTGTGGGCAGCTCTTTCCCCCCACTCCCTCACTCTCTGCAGTGAAGGATGAGAGGAAGTGAAAGCTCTTAAGCGAGCTGTGCCTGGTCAGCCAGACACCGACGTTGGGCCTCCATTGGGACGTCCCCTTCAAATCAATTCCCGTCTCTCCGATCACCCTGACGTTCACGCTGGAGTCCACACGTCTACGGAGCCTTGCCTCCAAAGATGTAGACCAACCCAAAAGCCATGACAATGCTGACATTAGAGAAATCATTTTGGAAGTCCGACTCGTCCCAAACGCCGAAATGCCCCGCAAGACTAGCAGCGCGACAGCTGTCAAATAAATGTATATGCGAGTCACCTCGTCAAACGGTTGGGCCTGACGGCAACAATGGTTCGGGCATTTCCAAACCTCAGTAGCTGGGCGCTCAACTTCGCCCCCCCCCCCGGATCGCCTCGAGCCATCACATCAGGACGATCCTCTTCGACGGCTATAGGTAGACCGGCCCCGAGGGGTTCAGCCTGCCCAACCAGCTGAGGAGATCCTCTATGATGATTGGCAATCGCACGTCGTCATCACGCGGAGCACCAACCGGACCTAGTCGAACCCCCCTAGCGACTGTGGGAATTGGATTCCCTATCACTATTGGGAGGTCCTCCCGAGACAACGGGTCGATGACCCCACGCGACTCCTCTGCGCTGACGACCAGGACGGCGTCCTCCAGCTGCTCCAGCGGAGAGTCAGAATCCCTCCCCAAGCGCAGGGCCCTTTGTTGCCCTTTCAACTTGCGGACGTGCCGCCGTCGATTCGGATGGAGATCAACGGTATCCTCCGGCAAATCCCTCATTCGCATGGCGCATTCAATCAATTGGTGGTGAGGGACTGACCAGCTGGAACATATTTCGCGCACCCTGTCCTGCAGGGCTGGCTGCTGTTCAGTCGGCGTTATGAGAGCCGCCTGGACGACGGCTCGAGAAAGACATCTGTCCTTCATTCTGCGGTTCCAACCGCCAGGACATTCGGGCAAAGCCCGCTCTGTTAATAAAAATGACATGACTTGCTCTCTGATAGTCTTACCATCTTCTGGTACTGCAGCAGTTGCCATCTGTAAAGAAATATGATTGATCTCGATTTCACACATGTCATCGTCCATTATTTCGACAGTGTTACTACTGGTGGGCCTACTGTTAATTCCCGCATCAGGATCAGAGTCTTGAATCATTTCCACAGTGTCTTCTGTTATATTACTTTCTATGTCCCCATCCAAGTCTGTGTCGCAAATCATCTCTACCGTGTCATCTGTCGCATTACTTTCTACTTCGATATTTGCAGACAATCCTGTAGGTAATTGTCCTTTTTACACCTCCCCAACCCGTTGCTGGGAGATAGGTGAGTATAGGAATTTCTTCAACCTATCAACATGAGTAACTAAGGTTTTCCTGCCGTTAATATCTCTGATCTGGTAGGTACTATCTGACAATCGTCTTTCCACGATCCAGGGACCAACCTAAGGTCTGAAATTTTTTTTTGTTTGTCCCTTAGGACAGCAGTTTTGAAATACATACCAAGTCACCCATTTGGTATTTGCAAGTGCTTGTAATCTTCCTGTCATAGCTTTCCTTTTGCCGTTCCTGCTCCACTACCGCACATTTTTTCACCGCTTCCCACGTCCGCACAAGCTGCTCTTGCAATTCATAGATATAGTCGGAGGTTTCTCGTTCAACAACAGTGTCTAGATCCAGTTCGAAATCGACGGGCATTCTCATTTCTCGCCCATAAGTGAAGCCAGGAGAGAACCCTGTTGTACTGTGTGTACTGGACCTATAAGCCCAAAGGCAGTAGGACAGTGTCATCCCATTCCTCTCTCTCTACATCCGCATGGGACAGCATTAATTGCTTCAGCGTTCGATTGAAACGCTCACCCCCTCCGTTCCCTTGAGGATGATATGCAGTGGCACGTGACTTCATGGAACCCAAAAGATTACACAACTCTCGAAAAATTTTTGATTCAAATTCTGTCCCCTTATCAGAATGAATTCTATCAGGGACTCCATAACGGCAGACCCATTCTCAGCCCATTTGGAAAATAAGTCAACCATAGTCAAGACGCAACGATTGCCTCTCTTTGTCTTACGCAGTGGACCTATGAGATCAACTTCAACACATTCCATTGGCCTTCCGACTACGATTGGCATCATTGGATGTCGCAGTTTCGGAATAGGCCTCACATCTGTTCAAACACGTCATGGTATCATGTCTCATGTCTGGCCACCAGAACCTTGCTCGCAGTTTGTGGCAAGTTTTATCACGGCCCAAATGAGAGTTGCCCATCCCTGAGTGACATTGGTTGATAATAGCCATTCGCTCGTTTTTTGGTGGAATTATTTTTTTCCTATCGCCATCTAACCGATATAGGAGACCATCTTCCACAGCAAGAAATTCCCAAAATCGAACAATGTTCTTTATTTCCTGTGAGCATGTTTCCAGTTGTCTAGAAGATGGCTTGTCGGAAGATGACAAATGAGTTTTCCAGGACAGAATTTGCGCCAAGTCTTGATCAGCCGAAGTCTTGCGTTTCATTTCATCTACTCCAGCCCCTGGGGACCATAGACTAAAAATGACAACATAATCACCGTCCATGCGATTCGGAGGGTCTGATGTCTCTTCGTCTGGCGCATTAGTCAAGCGAGAGAGAGAGCATCTGCGTTTTTGTTCGAGGTTCCGGCGCGGTATATGCAATCGAAATCAAATTCTTCCAAAATTTGCAACCAGCGCGCAAGCATCCCTCTTCTTACCCGTCAAGTATACGTGAAAGTAGTCGATGAATGTTGCTAGGGCAAGCATTTCCCTTTTCGTAGGGGCGTAGGAAGTTTGAGTTCGGTTCAAAGTTCTGCTTGCATACGCAATAACCCTTTCCTTTCCATCATGCTGTACTTGCTACAGGACAGCACCTATAGTGTAGCCAGAGGCATCAGTATCAAGAATGAAAGCACCACCAGCCTCAGTGAAATCTGGCATAGTCAAAATCGGAGTGGATGTTAAACAGCGTTTGAGAAAGTCAAACGCTTCCTGACAACGATCAGTCCACACAAAAATATTGTCTTTGTTAGTTAATTCGTGCAACGGTTTAGCTAATCTTGCAAAGTCTTCCACAAATCTGCGATAATAAGACAGAGTTATCTCCCTCCCGCTTTATTTCCCAAAATACAACAAGTACAGAGAACTTTTGTGATTCTCGGTGCTAACAATCTTTGCCGCCAGGAATCTAGAAAAACTCGTTACAGAAAACCGATACATTTTGTTTATATATACAAGCTAAAATCGATATTACGAAACCACCAAATTTCGCGCTAGAATGACAATTTTATGGGAGAATGAAATGTTTATGCAAAATTTGGTAGTGTATAGGAACGCAAAGGAAGAAAGAGACTAGTAAGTTTCTGGAAATAGGGTCATCAGGCTGAAGAGCCGAAGGCACATGCACAATACGAAGACACTTTCGCTGAATAAAGGACCTTGTGAAAAACCACCATTGGGAGCATTTGGCAAGCGAGAGTAGTCCAGTGACGTCGGTAACTACAGTCACCTGGTTTAGCCTTAATGCATGCCTTGAGGAGTGCCAATAATTCGTTGTGAAACTGGTGCGTCTCCGGCGTTCTCCAACGGTAAGCTGTATGGTTTACTACTACTGCCTGGGTCGTAGGCGTAGCATCCGTGCACCAGTAGTTTGTAGCAGGCGGCGCAGTAAGTATTGAGCTGTAAAGATTCTCTGCAGATCAGGCCACTTGTGCAGAATGTAGGCTGTTGACCATCGAAGCGGGGCGTAGAGGGCAATAGTCGCTGAGCACAAAAAGGTAAGATAGCCACGCGCCTTTGGGCAGTTAGGGTGTGCTTGTAGATAATGATAGTTCTGGGATGCGTTCTTGATGTTTGGCTGCAAGTGTCCGCTTACCCTTTCTCGGGTCATGACTCACGCCGAGGTAGGAAATTGTAATCGTTGGCCTGAGGACGCTCTTCTTCCTGATTGTGAAGTTGAGGGCTTTCAGTCTAATCAGAAGGCGATTTTCTTACGGGGGGCCACGAGGAGGATGTCATCGAGGTGGCTCCATGCGACTTGGTCAGGCCGTTGGAGCAGGCGGAGGACTTCAGACACGACTGCCTGGAGAAAAGCCGGCGAAGTTGACAGACCCATCAGAAGGCGGTTAAAAATAAAATAGTCGGACCGCCACTTGAATCGCGTGAGGAATCTTGATTGTTCATGCAGCTTCAAGGCGTAGAAAGCGTGTGCGAGATCGATTTTGACCGCGCGGAGGTTTTTGGTCCACCTGTAGGCCGGCAACGTTGCCACAAACGGCGGCAAATACATCCTCTTCTTTTGCACAAACGGAGTCAAGTGTGAATAGTCTATCAGGAGCCGATCCTCGACATCGGATTTTGTGGTCAGGAACGGGTACGAGAGAAAAGGTCCCTTTCTTGGTGCCGCTTGAATAATGTCGTTTTTGCGCAGGTTGGCGATGATTTGATCCATAACACGGGCCTGTGGAGCCTCAGGTAAATAGGTTTCCCTCTGGAAAACTTCGTGTTGATGTGTCTTGAAGCCCGCGTTGAGGTTAGGCGTGTGACGCCCAAATTGTTGTGCCACCGTTTGAGGAATTGAAAAGGGTTGCGTGAATCTCGGCACAGGCTTGGGACCTCTGGCGTTAAATTGAAAGTCACCGGATTCTATCTGCGCCGCTGGGATATCGGACAGAACTGAAGGCAGTGATTCAGTAGGGCTTCTTTCTTCTGACGTTGGCGGAACTTGCGGATCTGCGGTAGGCCAACATAACGGGTCGCTCTCTCGAAGCGACTTCGGTTCTATCGTGGACCCGGTGGATGGTATTGTTTTCTCGTCGTCGAGTATAGCCATTAGTTGGGTGAGCGAGAGTTGGTCGAGGGAGGCCGTGTGGATCGGAGAGTAGTTCGTTTGGCTGGTTACGGAGTGTGGCGAGTATTTGATGACGCTGCTATCCTGCTGCTGACTTAGGGACTGGAGACTTGTGGAGATAAGATTGTAGAGGCCCTTGAGTTTTGCTGAGTTTCAAGCCATTCCCGGATGGCCCGGAGCGGACTGTCCACGGGGAGTTCGAGAGCGGGCAGCTCCTCCTCTTCCACGTTGTCCTCTTCGGTTAGGTCCAAATCTATCTCGTGTCGGTGGAGGTGCGGTGGGATCGGGGGCCTGTGCAGGTAGTCCGAGGTTGGAGGCATCCTGATAGGTGGTGAGCCGCAACGCGTAGCTCCATCCGAAGCGACCCGCCGCCCGTAGGAAATCAAGACGTTCTCGGATTTTGTCCTTGAGCAGGTCGAGGTCGTCAAGCTGCAAGAGTTCCTGGAGGAGGGCCGCCTCTCGCCTGTCTCTTGCTGTCCAGTATCGGGTGTACTCAGATGGACTATTCTGGGTTGTGACCGTGTCCAATTTAGTAGTGAGGAGGAGGAGCTGCCGCTGAAGGTCCTCGATAGGGTCCGTGTCACTTTGTGCCATGGTTTGTTGTTCATGAGAGGATTCTCGGCTTGAGTAAGTGTAACCAGAGCCCGGTTTCACCGGTGTATCGACAAGGACAACGGGAACTCTGGAGGTTGTGGCTTCAGGCTGCGGTGGCGGAGAAAGCTGAGGTGTGATTCGTGGAACTTCTTCTATTGATGTTGACTCGGGCTGAGTCAGTCTGTGGCTCGGACTGACTAGTTTTGTCAAGAGCTCAAGAACCGGTTGAGGAAATCGGTCGGACATAGGCGTGTCCACCGAGCAATTATCGGAGCCTCCCACCGAGCTCTTTATTTCCCAAAATACAACAAGTACTTTTGTGATTCCCGGCGCTAACAATCTTTGCCGCCAGGAATCTAGAAAATATATAGAAAATCTGCGATAATAAGGCGCTAAACCTAAAAATTCCCGTACTTGCTTAGCAGTTGCTGGCGTCGGACTCAGGATCAGTCTTAATACCTTGAGACGTCACGATGTGGCCAAGATACTTGACAGAGCTAAGTCTCTATTGACACTTTCTACTATTGAGTTGCATATTAGCAAGTCGTAGTCTGTCTAATACCAATTGAATATCACGCAAATGATCTTGCCAACTACGACTAAAAATGATAATATCGTCAATTCTCATACGATGATGAAAATCATCCCAGCAGCCATTTATAATAGAATATAATGCTTACTAATTCAAATTATTAATTGAAGTAGTCTAATGAGGACTGATGGCGTTCTCCAATCCTCAAGTGTACAGATGCAATGCTACTGTAACCATTGGATTAATCATTTCTTAAAAGAACTCAATGGAGCTTTCTCGTGGCAACGAATTAACCCCTTAAGGACTATGCCCGAGTATACTCGAAGCGATACTGCATAGTGCAGTCCGGCTAAGATCTCAATAGGTAGACAGCTTAGGCCTATGTCCGAGTTAACTCGTATCGATGGTGGTTTATGTAATGACGGAAAACAGATTCAAGAGCCTGATATTCAGGACTTAGCCCGAGTATATTCGAATCGCATTAATTCCAACAAATACTGCTTCTTTTTACATGCATATTTCGCAAAAGCCTAACCACGAGTATACTCGTAGCGTAATGATGCACACTAGGGACGGTGTGAATTCTGTGAGCTTTCTGGGAAATTACTAGGAAGATGGATGCAAAGGAGTATGGAATTTCTTGAAGCAAGGCCCTACACAAAGAGCTGGGCTCGGCCAAGCGAAAATGAACAGCAACATCAAAAAACAAAGTTCCGATTTAAGATTTCTAACGTATGTTTTCTTATAGCTAATATTCTGAAGTTTTTGTAACAGATCGAGTTTTTGTCATGACATCTATATTTAGCCAGAAAATTGAAATTCAAGTTAGATGATTTTTTTTGTTTCAACGCACAATATTTTCAGCGTTTTTTGGATTTTTTTGTCTCGTATCTCTATTAAACGTTTGATTGGACTTAAATGATTCACTTCATGAGCGACTGTTAGGTAATGTTAAGCGATTTTACCATTATTCATTTGATTTAGAAATCATTGATAAGTATTTCATGGCTGAGACAGAAAGGTGACATTTGAGTTTGCCATTGTGATTCCGTTACCAAAAAACATCATTTTATTTTTCTTATTCTCAAGGCTCTTGTAGAAAGATGCTGATATCTTGTCAAAGCAAACATATTTATCAAAGTCAACTGCTGGTATAATGGAGATTTTACAATTAATATATTTTCTCATTGAAAATGACAGTGCTTTTGTGTGATTCCGTTACCGTAACGGAATCATATCATCCGTTTATCGATAAATGTTATATAAGTCGCAATAATTATGCCCCGCAGATGGTCAATAATACCAAATATCAAGAAAAACAAATGTTTTAGTTAAAAAACAATCATTTTTGACATGTATGAGCCCGTGATTTGAAAGGATAAATTACAAAAGCAGAGATTTCATGCTAGGCCTATAAGCACTCCAGTTATGATGAAAACTGTCCGATCATTTCATGGCATACTTTTGCATCATCGCACGTTGCTGATCACTGAACTTGAACGAATATCGAAGCCTTGCGGTTCCCAATGTGCTGATTTGTGGTTCGGGACACACAAAAAGCGCGTTTTTAATATCCTCGCTGCTAGAGTCGGCATCATCAGGATCTCGGTAAATCCCGAAGCTTCCTGTGCTTTGCAGGTACCTGATTTTCATTTTGTTCGTGGTGATGCTGCACACTGTGGCAACGTAGAGAATGGAACGACCTCTTTCTGTTGGTATGGGAATTGTGACATAACTTCCTGGCTTCACAGATGCCGGCTGGTCTTCGGAGATTCCGGTGACAGATGAAACCTGCTGAACTAGCACATGGAGTTCTGGAGATGGCTGTATTGAGTAATTTGATAAGGTAACGATACCTGGATCGACAGTCCGCACACAATGAACACGATGCGTGCCTGGAATGGCGAATACACTACCCCAGATTGCATCAAGTTCTGTTCTTCGCCTCTCAATCTCCATATTTGGCATATAAAGAATCTTGATAGTGGTCAAGTGCTTGGCACATGCAGCGTAGTCAGCAGCTGACTTAACAAGGTATCTGCTGCTCATGATGGCGCGATGCACAAGCCTTTTGACAGTGCCGCAAACCCCGTCGACAGCTCCCTTTCCATACGACGTAGCGAAGAAATGCCAGTTGACTACCAAGCCCTTCGTCTGCTTCATACATGAGATAAGGCTAAGCATAAATTTCTGCTTGAAATGCTGTGCCGCTCCATCAGAGAAAATGTCAATGTGAGTCAGATTAGTAGTCATCTCAGTCTTGATCTGGTCGATGATTGTTTCAAGCATTACTGCAGCAGTATATTTATCGTGAGATAGCCGATCTGAGACAACAGCAAAAAGAAGTGGTCCCTTCTTTAGTCCATACAATGGCCGAGAACACAGCGACCTGCTTGTGTACCCAATGACCACTCTGGATCTCATCTTGTTCAATTATGTATGCATTTTCACTGAAATCTACCTGCAACACAGCATGGTGCTGATGAGGAGTAGTGTGCATTCGCTGAAACGCTGACGACTGCTCTTTCTTAATGAAGCAATGGATCTTGAAAGCAGGAAGCTTCTCAGCCAGGGAAGACACGGCATCCCATACGGTACCACACAGTTCAGTCTTTTCTGGTTGTCCTTCGGCATTCCGCACCCATTGAAGCCACTTTATCTGCTCCCCGGCCACGGCATCATCATGATGTCAACAAGCAATCGACTGAAACTTTCTCTTTACAGTTTTCACAATGTCCGAATATGCAATCTTCCCTATTGGGATCACACGCGATAGCTTGCAGAAGTTCAATATTAGTAGTTGGAGCACTCGAGATGGACTTCATGCCCTGGGGGATTGTGAATAAAACTTGACGATTAATCGGAATCACACGCATAATTTTCATTCGTAAACGCTAACGATTAATCTTGATAAAGATTAGTCGTAGAATTGTGTGAATAGAAATATACTTTATGACGACTGATCTTTACGTTTAAGATTAATCTTTAAGCCATGCGCATCCAGTTTCGTCATCCCGCGTCATGGAAACGATATGACCTTTTCAAAGGAGTGGTCGCACGTGCTTACTCGTATTGCAGCATTTCTTGATCATTCCTTGTTATCACTTATCACACGATGGAAGCCAAAGCGAAGAGAGCAAAAAGATCGACAGAAATAGAAGTTGACGAATTATTAGACTTTGTAAAGAAGAATCGATCAAAGCTCTTCGGCACTGCATGTCATTCAAGCGCGAACGTCGAAAAGGTGAAAGCGGATGGTTGGAAACAATGTGCGGAGATTATAAACGCCGTTGGGTTTGCCAAAGGGGAATGGCAAACAGTAAGAAAGAAGTGGCACGATCTTTCATCCGAAGCTCGGAAATACAACCAATCCAAAATTAAAACTGGTGAGTAAAATACCTTTCAAATTAATGGATTTACACGGGAGTGTATTTTTCTTCATTTTTGTTAGCTTGTGTTTCCTCCCAAATGTCAGAAATCATATGGATTATATAGAATCATTAGAGCATGTATGTAAGTGTTATAAAGGCTGAATTAATATATTTGTCAGTTAAATTTAATAACTATCAAACTACATGTATAATATTATACAGTAGGCTAATCTTTTGGTCTGATGTGCGCATTATTGATTAGCAGCATCGAATTTTCTATACTTCATTAATATATTTGATTTAGATGAAAAACAATCAACTATCTATGATTTTCATTGATCATAGATTTTCATTGCTATTTTCAACATTACTTATTAGGCATAAATCCTTTCAGGTGGTGGCCCTCCAGTGGAAGAGAATCGCCTATACGAAAAGGTGTTGGAAGCAGTACAAAAAGAAATGAAGGACGGTATAGTGAGCCCGTGTGAAGGAGATTCAACATCGCTGAAACCGCTCGATGCCGAAACTACGCTGGAGGAAGATGAAATGTCTGTTGATCCCCAACCAACGCTGCCACAATCATCACCTCTTCTGCCGAGACCTACAGCCATAACCCCATTGCAAAGCGTCTCAGATTGACACCGCAAGCATCTACGGTCGAAGAAAGCGATACTATGGTGAAAATATTGGAATGTGAGACGAAAAAGGTTGAACTGTTAACTGAGATAAGTGAAAGTCTCAGAAGCATTGCATCTTCACTCCAAAATGCAGCAACCCCCTCATTTCTTACAATGTTGAATTCTGACAGTTAGTGTGTACTTACAAAGTGTAAACTATATTGTGTGTACTTACAAGATACAATTTGTGTATCTAGTCATTTAGACTTTTTAATTGAGGATTTGTTAAGGCTTGAATTAAAGTTTATTGTAAACGTAGATTGTAAAGAGTTGAAAGAATATACGTTATTGAGATTTTCTATAAAATGTGTTCCTTCTCATTAATACAAAATATACACGTACATGTATTTCCTAATAATGATAAATTGTACTGAACACGCTTTCAAAAAATACAAATTGTATCTTACATTATATCACGGTATAACGATAGGGTTTAATATTTGTGCACTTGATGTTACAGTATCAATAATATATCATATACGGTATGAATATGAGAAAAATACTTGTAGGCTTTTGTATTCCGTTATTGAATATCATAGATTTTTGCAACATCATAAAGAAAATCAAGAAAAATGACGAACTGCAAATAAGTCTCGATGCAACAAACCTCGTTCATCTAAAACACGATCTACATCGACATCGTTACCCAGTCGACCTTCATCAATATCAAAAACGTCGGGCTCATTACTTTGTTTCGAAATATTATAAAGTACCGCGCAAGCAAGAATAACTGAACATGCCTTTTCTGGTTTCATTCTCAACCCATAAACTAAACAAGGAAATTTTTGCTTAAACTGGCCGTTGACTTGTTCAATCAATACCCTTCCTCTGCGATGGGCTTTGTTGTACCGTCTTTGGCTGTCAGTGGTCGGATTTTCGAAAGGCGTCATCAGCCAAGGACGCTGATAGTATCCACTGTCACCGAGTAAACAACCCATTCCTTCATTTCCCGCATTTTCAAGATTTTGACCGATTGAACTTGATGTGAAAATGTAATTGTCATGTGCACTGCCAGGCCATCGTGCCACAATATGTATTATTCTGTAGTCAGCGTCACAAATAATTTGTGTGTTAATCGAATGCCATCTTTTCCGATTTACATAAACTGGCTCACTTTCCTTTAAGGGAGCCTTGAATAGTCGAATATGGGTGCAATCAATTATACCGATAACATTCGGAAATTCTGCCAAACGATAGAATTTCTGCTTGATGTCTGTGACAGCTTCCCGAGTACTAGGGAATATTATATAGTCCCGAACCTTAGATTTGAATGTACGAATCACATCCGAAATCACTTTACAAATCGTTGATCTCTCGACTCCAAATATCTCAGCAAACACGTGTTGGGGAGCACCAGTGGCGAAGAATCGTAGACCGATCAATAACTGTTGTTCACATGAAAGAGCGTGATTTCGTCGTGTCGGGTGGTTTAATATAGGTGACACAAGATCGATGAGATGGTAAATTGTCGACCGAGTAAAACGATAATTCCTTAGAATTTCATTGTCTCTCAAGCAGTCCAACGGATTGTTGCGATCTCGAAATATCCTCTCTCTTCAAAGATGTCTACGAGATCGATTTTGAAAAACCATCGCAATAAGCGCCATCATTCACTAATGTTCATGGTTTGACGTGGAGTCTGAGACGGCAATGACATGTTCCGTTGGAAGACGTTTACAAACTTCGGACAACCCCGAGCGATATGACCGAATTCTTGACATTTAAAACAACGAATGCCTGAATTACTAGACGCAACGGCAGTTATGACTGGTCGGACAGGAGAAACAGTAGCACCGGGTCTATCGATTCTTTCATCTGGTCGGTCTAACGATGATGGTGGAAACCGATTCATTGAAAGTTTTACGTCCCGATTAGCTTCGCGCACCATCATAATATTGTCGCGTAGTTCAGCTTCAGTCATTCTAGGAAATGCCTGGGCTCCGATTCTTAATAAATCATCTGAAAAATCCCTAACCGACTCTGCTGAACAACGTGTTTTAGAATCATAAGCTGTCTCCGCTTCCACGTCAGTCCTAAAGAGCGAAAATCGATTGCTCAAATACGCGACAATCTCACGATATGTGTGTGTCCCTGCCTTATCTATAACAATCTCATTGGCCTTACCCACGGTTTTTACAACCAAAACGCGTAATTTCTTCTCGTCAGAAAGATCATCCGAGAGAAATTCAAATGACTTAACCCATCTCTGAAAATCGATTTGACCGTTGAACTTTTGCAGCTGAGACAAATCATCTGGAATTTTCTCTTTCTTGGCACTTTTCTGATTTCCCCAATCCCTTGTTCAACCTTTCATATTTTTTTATAGATACAATCAACATTTGAAATACGTGGCGTAAGAGGTGGCATGGACTGGGTTGGAACTTCATTATCAAAAAGTGGGAAACCACCGACAGCGTCAGTTTGTATATTCGAAAATAGCAAACCACTGTTGTCAGTTTCAAACAAGTCAACACTTGTACTAAAAGCTATTTCTCAAATTGATACGGGTTTTAACCGCTGCCACCAGTGTAAGGGTACGTCCACATTACAAGCGATATTTTCACCGAGCGATGGACAAGCCGCACCCTAGCTGTGAGCTTTGACTGTCCACATGACAAGCGCCATCGCTAGGACACAGCTAGCACAACGCTCGCTCAAAGCGCGGTGACAGCTTGTGTGGCCACATCATAAGCGCCCATCGCTAGCCGAGACCTCGCTTGGCGCTAGCTAGAATCGATCAAACGTACATGATTCATTTTCACAAAGAATGTCAATAGAAGAATACGTCGTGTTGAGTGCCCTTCTCGAAGCATCTCCTTTCATCGCAAGAAATGTCGGACTCGTCGACCGAGAATACTGGATTCATCCTATCAATATTGAAAGATCAAAAATACCGTGAATTTCATCATTTAGTACCACAGTTAAAGGAAGACGATGAAAGATTTTACTCGTATTTTCGAATGCAAAAGACAACATATCACACTTTATTTGATATCGTCAAAAGTGATTTAACTAAACAGGAAACAGGATTCAGGAACCCCATATCTGCTGAGGAACGCTTTGCGCTGACTGTGGTAAGCTAATCCTAAATGATGCATCGATGTGTATTTTATAAGTTGTATATTACAGCCGTAATAACCAACATTCGTTAAACGACCACTTAATCAATGACTTGCTAAACAGCAAGAAAGTCAACGATTAGAAAGGTAAGCACCAATTTTGATGAATGAAATTTGTCACTGACTAGCTAATCAATGACTTTTGAAGGATTTGTTCTTTACAAAGGTCATCTGGAAGAAAGTGTTTAGCACAGACTTTCATTTTGACGCGTTGTAAAATTTAAGTTCCCATGAACACAACTTGGTAGCGTCGAGGAATGTATGACTTCCAATGAAGACAGTGGAATTCTCAGGCTATCACTCCTTCGGCATTGAGTGAGTCATTCACTCGATGCAGACGAAGCCAGTCGCATCAATAGAGTAAATAACTGCACCGTGATCATTGTTTTTTCTCACACAATGCATACATGCACACAATGCAAATCCACCTTTTAATCTCGCATCAAGAAAGCAATTTGTCACTCTACTGATAATGAATGCATCGGCCTGCGCTCATAAGCGACCGTTTCACTCATTCATTAGCTTTCGCTTCCGCCCCTTAGCCAGTTATCTTCATAAATTAGCTTCTTGCATCATGAACGTGTCTGAGGAGAAAACAAAAATGAAAAAGAGAAGGGCCAAAAATTTCACTAGTATCGAACAGTCAACATTGATTGAATTGCTAAATCCGCAGAGAATGAACATAATAGAAAACAAAAGTACTCATGGTCCAATGGTGCAAAGAAAGATAAACGCTTGGAAAGCAATCGAGGAAGAATTCAATGCGATAGGTGTTGGACAGAGGTGAAGCAAAGAGCTGAAGGAATTTTGGAGGAGAACAAAACAAGATGCAAAGAAAACAATAACAGAAAAGAAAAAAGAATGTCGCGGAACCGGTGGTGGCCCATCAAGGGTTGAGATATCTCCTCTCACAGAAAGAGTTCTAAACATTGTACCTGCAGAACAGCTTCATGCTCCATCCGACTTGATAAACACCTTTGATTGTGATCGAGCTATACATGTACTGGGCTCTTCGCCGAAAGATGCGTGTACATCAAAAGCAAATACTCTCGACCGAGTTGACGCTGTCGCTGACCGTCCTGACCAATATCTACTTCAATTACTTCAATCTACTGATGAGGGTGATGCGGAGGATTATGAAGTCGACTTCGGAGTCTCTGTCACGGTTGAAAACACGTCACCAACTGATGGTAAGTAAGTATTGAGTTTTCTGAAATGATTATGATAATAATACGCTATCAGTATGATGTACTTTGACATTGTTTTTAAGCAATACTTGGCACAATGTATGTAGGCCCATGCACTATTTATGACAGAAGTTGTAGGCCTACAGAAATTGAAAGGTAGGCCTACCAATTTCTATGTATATCATATAAAATCCATCATAGCTATTATTGAAAAATTAAGTTTAACGCTTGCATGTATTAATATAATAAGTCACAAGTCATTCGTAATTTATTTGCTTCATCAATAGTAATCAAGAATACTGTAAAACCTCTATTACAATGGCATGCCGCTCTATTTTTCGAACATTTCCCCGCACTGCCGTTTAATTAAAGGTGACGTTCAATTAGATGATGCCATTCAATTTTTCAACTCCTCCTCCAGCCTGCCGTTATATTAGAGGTGCCGTTCAAATAGAGGTTTTACGGTAACTTCAAATTTATTTCAATCAATGCATTGGATAATTTTAGCATGGTATAATGATGGAAGGGTTTTCTTTTTGCATGATAATTTTAAATTAAGAGCAATAATTTTGACATGTCTTCATTGTTTGTACAATTTCATTTCAGCTTACAATGGGACGGATGATGATAACAAACAAGAAAACACAATGGAACCAACAGCAATGGGTGTATCCGGTAAGTAAATATGGTGCTAGAAAATAAAAGCATTATTTAAGTTAGAGTGATAAAACCTATCAGTAGGACCTAAATGAAAATCAAAATTAGTTTGTACGATACATCCCATATGCTGCACCTTTTTATTGAAACTTCACATCCTCTTATTTAAATTGCAGGCTCAAGCAATGCGGATCGTGAGCAGAACGTTGTGCCGATATCTGCCTGCAAGCCTTCACGAAACAAAAGTAAGCGCGGTTTGAACATATACCAGCAGCATCTTCTTCAAATGATGTCAGAAGAAAAGAAAGAACAACTCGTGGCAATTCGCTTAAAGCAAGAATATTATCGCGCAAAAATGATATTTTTACAAGAGAAACGACGGCGTTTTAAAGATGAGTGATCTACTAAACAAGTGATGTCTCTGTTATACTGTAGTTTTACTGGAATAAAAAATCCGACACAAAGAAAGATTTTTTGATTTCTTGCTTCGAGCTAAGTAGTAACAAAAGGTCCAGAATAAACACAGCGCGCCCCCCCCCTCTGGAACGACAGAGTCTGTCGTGGTGTGCCGGCCAGGTTGGTTCACAACATGTTCGCTGACTCCCCCCCCCTCTGGAACGTCAGAGTGTGAGACTCGAGTGAGTTGGTCCGACCGCCTGGTTGACTTGGGCGACCGTCCAGGTTGACGTGGGCGACCGTCTAGGTTGACGTGGGCGACCGTCTAGGTTGACGTGGGCGACCGTCTAGGTTGTCGTGGATGGTGGCTTTTTAGCCATGTACCAGTTAGTGTGGAAGTCGACAGTGCTACCAAAGAGAGAGTCAAAGACTCTCTCAGCAGAATTGGTAGGGTGTAAGATGACGTTACTCCCGAGAACGAACCATCGGCTCTCTTAAGGGCCACCATGGGGCAAGACATGATAGAACCTCCTCGCGGTTTGCCCTGGGCAGTCTTCGGACTGGCGAATACTATCATTAAGTTGAATCTGCTATCAGTCAACTTGAACGTTGCAAATGAAGTTCGGTGTAATACTTCCTTTCGACGGGCGTTCCTGTAAAGGGCGGCGGTGAAACCCGTAGCTATGTATACCGCAGGGGACATTCGGCAATGGTCAATCTTGTTAAACCTCTCTGCGTCATGTTTGCAAGTGATTGCCTCTGTCTCAACGTAGTATGCATTCGCGCCAGGGCGACATTTAGCCAACTGTCGAAGGTTGCCTAAAACTTTCCATTGCATACGTTATGAGAACCATGAGTTCTACCTGTCTCTATCAATGAGACGAATTGATGAATGGAATGAAATGGGAGGACACTCACGCGCCACACGTAACATAACACACTTCTCTCTTCCGTAGTCTAACAAGCTCTTTACACATGGATCGCAGTCGATTGCTATCCCTGTATCAGAAGTGTAAGCTATCTTAATTTATTTGACACTATTTCATCTATTATCATCATCGTCCATATGAAATGTTTATAAGATTTTACAAGTTAGACTAAGCGTTCTACTATTTGTAAATGAAAGATATAGTTTCAACAGTTTACAGATTGAAAATAAAGTTTCAATAGTGTGTGTATGTGTGTATGTTAAGAATAAAGTTTTATCTGTTTGTATGTTAGAAATAGAATGAAGTTTCACCAGTTTACAAGCTAAGAATAAAGTTCTATCTGTTTATATGTTAGAAATAAAATAAAGTTTCAATAGTTTGCAAGTTAAAAATAAAGTTTCAAGAGTTTACAAGTTTTAAAATAAAGTTTAAATAGTGTGCAAGATAAAAAATAAAGTTTGAACAGTTTACAAGCTGAAATAAAGTTTTAATAGTGTACACGTTGGAAATAAAGTTTTAATAGTTTATGTGCTTCAAAATAGAGTTATAACAGTTTATATGTTAGAAATAAAATGAAGTTTCATCAGTTTACAAGTTAAGAATAAAGTTCTATCTGTTTGTCTGATAGAAATAAAACAAAGTTTCAACCGTTTGCAAGTTAAAAATAAAGTTTCAACAGTTTACAAGTTAAAATTAAAGCTTCAACAATTACAAGTTAAAAATAAAACTTCAAAAGTTTACCATTAGAAATAAAGTTTCATCAGTTTACAAGTCAAAATAAAGTTTCAACAGATTATAAGTTAAAAGAAAAGTTCCAATAGTATGTGCATTAGAAATAACGTTTCAGCTGTTTGTATGTTAGAATAAGATAAAGTTTCAATTGTGTGTACGTTAGAAATAAAGTTCTATCTGTTTCTATGATAGAAATAAAACAAAGTTTCAACCGTTAACAAGTTAAAAATAAAGTTTCAAGAGTTTACAAGTTAAAACTAATGTTTCAATAGTGTGTGTATGTTAAGAGTAAAGTTTTATCAGCTTGTATGTTAGAAATAAAATGAAGTTTCATCAGTTTACAAGCTGAAATAAAGTTTTAATAGTGTACACGTTGGAAATAAAGTTTTAATAGTTTATGTGCTTCAAAACAGAGTTATAACAGTTTATATGTTAGAAATAAAGTTTCAATAGTTTGCAAGTTAAAAATAAAGTTTCAAGAGTTTACAAGTTTTAAAATAAAGTTTAAATAGTGTGCAAGATAAAAAATAAAGTTTGAACAGTTTACAAGCTGAAATAAAGTTTTAATAGTGTACACGTTGGAAATAAAGTTTTAATAGTTTATGTGCTTCAAAATAGAGTTATATGTTAGAAATAAAATGAAGTTTCATCAGTTTACAAGTTAAGAATAAAGTTCTATCTGTTTGTCTGATAGAAATAAAACAAAGTTTCAACCGTTTACAAGTTAAAAATAAAGTTTCAACAGTTTACAAGTTAAAATTAAAGCTTCAACAATTACAAGTTAAAAATAAAACTTCAAAAGTTTACCAGTTAGAAATAAAGTTTCATCAGTTTACAAGTCAAAATAAAGTTTCAACAGATTATAAGTTAAAAGAAAAGTTCCAATAGTATGTGCATTAGAAATAACGTTTCAGCTGTTTGTATGTTAGAAATAAGATAAAGTTTCAATTGTGTGTACGTTAGAAATAAAGTTCTATCTGTTTCTATGATAGAAATAAAACAAAGTTTCAACCGTTAACAAGTTAAAAATAAAGTTTCAATAGTTTACAAGTTAAAACTAATGTTTCAATAGTGTATGTATGTTAAGAATAAAGTTAGAACAGTTTACAAGCTGAAATAAAGTTTTAATAGTGTACACGTTGGAAATAAAGTTTTAATAGTTTATGTGCTTCAAAACAGAGTTATAACAGTTTATATGTTAGAAATAAAGTTTCAACAGTCTACAAGTTAAAAATAAAATTATAACTGTTTCAAGAGTTTACAAGTTAGAAATTAAGTTTCAATGGTGTATGCGTTAGAAATAAAGTTTTAGCTGTTTGTATATCAAAATAAAGTTTCAAGAGTTTACAAGTTAGAAATAAAATGAAGGTTCACCAGTTTACAAGTTAGAATGAAGTTCTATCTGTTTGTATGTTAGAAATAAAACAAAGTTTCAACGTTAACAAGTTAAAAATAAAGTTTCAATAGTTTGCGAGTTAAGAATGAAGTTTCAATAGTGTGTGTATATTAAGAATAAACTTTTATCTGTTTGTATGTTATAAAATAAAATGAAGGTTCACCAGTTTACAAGTTAAGAATAAATTTTATCTGCTTGTATGTTAGAAATAAAATGAAGTTTCATCAGTTTACAAGTTAAGAATAAAGTTCTATCTGTTTATATGTTAGAAATAAAACAAAGTTTCAATAGTTTGCAAGTTAAAAATAAAGTTTCAAGATTTTACAAGTTTTAAAATAAAGTTTAAATAGTGTGCAAGATAAAAAATAAAGTTTGAACAGTTTACAAGCTGAAATAAAGTTTTAATAGTGTACACGTTGGAAATAAAGTTTTAATAGTTTATGTGCTTCAAAATAGAGTTTATATGTTAGAAATAAAATGAAGTTTCATCAGTTTACAAGTTAAGAATAAAGTTCTATCTGTTTGTCTGATAGAAATAAAACAAAGTTTCAACAGTTTACAAGTTAAAATTAAAGCTTCAACAATTACAAGTTAAAAATAAAACTTCAAAAGTTTACCAGTTAGAAATAAAGTTTCATCAGTTTACAAGTCAAAATAAAGTTTCAACAGATTATAAGTTAAAAGAAAAGTTCCAATAGTATGTGCATTAGAAATAACGTTTCAGCTGTTTGTATGTTAGAAATAAGATAAAGTTTCAATTGTGTGTACGTTAGAAATAAAGTTCTATCTGTTTCTATGATAGAAATAAAACAAAGTTTCAACCGTTAACAAGTTAAAAATAACGTTTCAAGAGTTTACAAGTTAAAACTAATGTTTCAATAGTGTATGTATGTTAAGAATAAAGTTAGAACAGTTTACAAGCTGAAATAAAGTTTTAATAGTGTACACGTTGGAAATAAAGTTTTAATAGTTTATGTGCTTCAAAACAGAGTTATAACAGTTTATATGTTAGAAATAAAGTTTCAACAGTCTACAAGTTAAAAATAAAATTATAACTGTTTCAAGAGTTTACAAGTTAGAAATTAAGTTTCAATGGTGTATGCGTTAGAAATAAAGTTTTAGCTGTTTTGTATATCAAAATAAAGTTTCAAGAGTTTACAAGTTAGAAATAAAATGAAGGTTCACCAGTTTACAAGTTAAGAATGAAGTTCTATCTGTTTGTATGTTAGAAATAAAACAAAGTTTCAACCGTTAACAAGTTAAAAATAAAGTTTCAATAGTTTGCGAGTTAAGAATGAAGTTTCAATAGTGTGTGTATATTAAGAATAAACTTTTATCTGTTTGTATGTTATAAATAAAATGAAGCTTCACCAGTTTACAAGTTAACAATAAAGTTTTATCAGCTTGTATGTTTAGAAATAAAATGAAGTTTCATCATTTTACAAGTTAAGAATAAAGTTTTATCTGTTTACATGTTAGAAATAAGAATAAAGTTTCAATAGTTTTGCAAGTTAAAAATAAAGTTTCAAGAGTTTACAATTTTTAAAATAATGTTTAGATATTGTGCAAGATAAAAAATAAACTTTGAACAGTTTACAAGCTGAAATAAAGTTTTAATAGTGTACACGTTGGAAATAAAGTTTTAATAGTTTATGTGCTTCAAAATAGAGTTATATATGTTAGAAATAAAATGAAGTTTCATCAGTTTACAAGTTAAGAATAAAGTTCTATCTGTTTGTCTGATAGAAATAAAAACAAAGTTTCAAACAGTTTACAAGTTAAAATTAAAGCTTCAACAATTACAAGTTAAAAATAAAACTTCAAAAGTTTACCATTAGAAAAAAGTTTCATCAGTTTACAAGTCAAAATAAAGTTTCAACAGATTATAAGTTAAAAGAAAAGTTCCAATAGTATGTGCATTAGAAATAACGTTTCAGCTGTTTGTATGTTAGAAATAAGATAAAGTTTTCAATTGTGTGTACGTTAGAAATAAAGTTCTATCTGTTTCTATGATAGAAATAAAACAAAGTTTCAACCGTTAACAAGTTAAAAATAAAGTTTCAAGAGTTTACAAGTTAAAACTAATGTTTCAATAGTGTATGTATGTTAAGAATAAAGTTAGAACATTTTACAAGCTGAAATAAAGTTTTAATAGTGTACACGTTGGAAATAAAGTTTTAATAGTTTATGTGCTTCAAAATAGAGTTATAACAGTTTATATGTTAGAAATAAAATGAAGTTTCATCAGTTTACAAGTTAAAAATAAAATTATAACTGTTTCAAGAGTTTACAAGTTAGAAATAAAGTTTCAATGGTGTATGCGTTAGAAATAAAGTTTTAGCTGTTTGTATATCAAAATAAAGTTTCAAGAGTTTACAAGTTAGAAATAAAATGAAGGTTCACCAGTTTACAAGTTAAGAATGAAGTTCTATCTGTTTGTATGTTAGAAATAAAACAAAGTTTCAACCGTTAACAAGTTAAAAATAAAGTTTCAATAGTTTTGCGAGTTAAGAATGAAGTTTCAATAGTGTGTGTATATAAGAATTAAACTTTTTAATCTGTTTGTATGTTATAAATAAAATGAAGTTTCATCAGTTTACAAGTTAAGAATAAAGTTTTATCTGTTTGTATGTTAGAAATAAAACAAAGTTTCAACCGTTAACAAGTTAAAAATAAAGTTTTATCTGTTTACA